>JALIZH010016909.1:0-13923 GCA_030522465.1 Rhipicephalus appendiculatus
TGAAACACCCTTCCCTTATAGGGGTTACTATTTAACAAACAGATCCGCGCGCGCGAAACTGTGCCGTCCTTAGGTCGCACAACGCACTAGCGGAGGGTCTGTCACTCGCTACTATAGCACTAGCCAGCAGCCCTAACAGTGAGAGCTGGACCCCTAACCCGTGGTTGGCGTTGAGTAGCGACTGCAGCGGGTTTCAGGCCAGTGGCAACGAAGACGAGTTCTTTGCTTGACGCCGTTTTTCTTCTTTTTCTTTCTTTTTTGATGGTATTGGACATCTTTATGAGGTTTCCTTCGCCCGGCACGGGCATTGAAAAGCAGCGCCGCCGCCATTGGCAGGATTCTTGGCCGCGGTTTAGCTTATGCCGGCTGGTTTCTTGCAACTTGGTAGGAGAAACCTGGTAAACAAGTTGTCGCGCCCAACGCGCGTCGCTGTCGTTTGCCAAGCAAGTGCCAGAGGAGACGTGTCGGAGCGTGGCTTATTTTAAGTCGATCCCCGACGATGTGCTTGTGTGGGCCACGGTCCATCGGAAGAGCGAACATTGGGGGGGGGGGGGGGGGGTGATCTGGAGGAATTTCTTCTTGCAACCCAACGTGCGACGCTGCGCCCGTTTCTACAGCGCTGACACATTGTCGTCGAGTCGCCGTTGTGCTCTGTGCTCATCGTCTTGCCCATGATTATTGATACCATGTCAATGCCATCACCATTTTTTTTTATGCGGGCAGGTAGCTTTCTTTGATTATATAGACACTACATCAGGGGGTGTCAAAGTGTTCTTATATGCGAGAGTATATCTTTACGTATCATTCCGCGATTTGGGAAAGGTAAGCAGTGGTGTGCTCTACCAGCTCAGATCATCCGTTAGCCCGTAGTACGCAAACGGTAAGAAGTCGATGCACCAACTAAAATTATCTAATACCACCAAGCCAGTGCCACTGCGTGCACCGGGACATCAGGCACGCTAAGTCGTTCTGTGGAGATGTTCTGCAACGCGTTGTTATGCTTGAAGGCGTGTATTCGTTGCAATAAGAATTAAAAAAAAAATCGGAAGCCCTTGCCCTGTCGGCAAAATGGGAGCAAGCAAAGTTTGGCGTGTTCGTTTCTGACGAACAGTCTTTCTTTCTTTCTTTCTTTCTTTCTTTCTTTCTTTCTTTCTTTCTTTCTTTCTTTCTTTCTTTCTTTCTTTCTTTCTTTCTTTCTTTCTTTCTTTCTTTCTTTCTTTCTTTCTTTCTTTCTTTCTTCCTTTCTTTCTTTCGTCCGCCTCGGTGGAACAGTGGCTACGGTGCTCGGCTGCTGACCCGAAGGTCGCGGGTTCGATCCCGGCCGCGGCGGTCGCATTTTGATGGAGGCGAAATGGTAGAGGCCCGTGTACTGTGCGATGTCAGTGCACGTTAAAGAACACCAGATGGTCGAAATTTCCGGAGCCCTCCACTACGGCGTCTCTCATAATCATCTCGTGGTTTTGGGACGTAAAACAACAGATATTATTCTTATTATTCTTTCTTTCTTTCTTTCTTTCTTTCTTTCTTTCTTTCTTTCTTTCTTTCTTTCTTTCTTTCTTTCTTTCTTTCTTTCTTTCTTTCTTTCTTTCTATCACATTGCGCAATGCTCCCTTCCAACTGTGTTCTTCCTCCATGCCGGGAATGGGACCTTCATCTGCATGCTTAGCCGCGCAACACTTCAGTTGCTACAGGCAACAACGACGGTCATGCATCCATATCCAGGCAACAACGCAATATGGCAACAACAATGCAATGTGGCAGCTGGAAATGACAAGTCACTTCGATTAAAAGATCAGATTGCCATATCAGTTATTCCATATCAGGGCCATATAAGATTGCCATATCAGTGCATCAGTTATTAGAAGAAGGTGCACATGACTACGCACGTGACCGGCAAACGTTTGAGCGCCGCAGTTCTGTACGCTCGCCGGCGCCAGGTTTTTCACGTACGACGCCGCCACCGATCGAGCGTTAACAACCTTCGCTTAAAGAAGAGAAAAATTAATCAATTGTGAAGTTGACCAGTGTCCCTTATGCGTTCGCCTAATAAAACTCGAAGGCGAAAGCCATTCTCTTTTTCTTCGCAGTCGATGCGTTGATACTCCTCGGCCCACCTCGGAAAGATTTCTGCACCCAACGTGGCTTTGCCTTGCCCCCAAGATCAGTGGCATGGCAGGCTTTCTGCACATCACCTTGTTTGGTACAGCCTCCGTGATCGGCCCGGCTCTGACCAAGCGACGATGTAATGTGGTGACGTCATCATATGACGTAAAATTATGTGCGGTCATAGTGACTTTCCCATGATGTCGTAGTACCGCCACAAATATTGCCATTTGTTAGGTCATCATGAATGAAGTCGCATGATGATGTGCTTTTGCATCACTTCGCGTTGGCCCCCCGGGCTCAATGGTCACTGCGCGCGTTTTACGAGGTATCTAAAGCTTGCGTTTTAATAACACAACAGTGTAGTTGAGCTTCCTGAGCTTTCAGAAAGCGACGGGGGATAGTACCGCTAGTGTCTATCCAAGACTCTCGCTTGTAGTCTAAGGATTCCGGAAGAGACCTCAACAGGCCAGTGCTAGGATAAACATCCGCTTGAGCCGACGGTCGTTATTTTTGCTCGTCGACCATTGCGTTTTTCCGTTCACCGCTCGTTCGCCTCGGTTCCCTGACCAAGAAGGTCACGAACGGACTGGGACGAGCAGCAGCTGAACCAACAAGCCGCAGCTTCGGATTACTCGTACCATTCCTCTCTACAATCCCTAAACTTCTTTTTTGTTATTATTGTTCGTTTCACGCTCAATCGGAAGCTCGCCACTTGGGTGCTTCTGTGCACTCTAAAACTTTTCACGCGTAGTAAGCGTGAAACGCGCTCCTCGGCGTCGTAAAATACGTTTTGAGCACCATTTGCTCAAAATATGCGTGGTTTTCCTCCGCCCAAGCGTGACGCCGGTCTAGGAAACGTGCATTTGCTTTATTTTACGCGTGATGGGGGGATTTTATGCGTGAGAACCGGAAAACTCACGCTGAGCAAAAGTCCGCGCTGCGGATCGCATTTCTCCTCGTCACGCGTATATATATCCTGATACAATCGCCAAGGCAGCCGTGCAACGTCGCCGTTACGCGCTTCTGATTGGCTGCTGTGACTTGTGCCTCCTTTCATTTATTTTTGTTTTCAACGCGAGCGCTTTGAAAGGTGGCGCTCGCTTCAGTATATACTTTTGGCGGGAAACGGGGTTAGAGCCGTTGGAGCCATTGACTCAGCAGGTGCATTGTGCGTCGTCTCTGCCAGGTGTCTGCTTGGCCTTCGAGTGTATACTGTGCGGTGGGCTCGCTTTGTGTGGTTGAGAAAAGTGGCGAAGAAGGAACAGCTTCATGAATAACTTGACTTTGATTGACCTGCGTGGTGTGCAGCGCGGTAGATGCAAGAACACCGAATGCGACTGCCCGGAATCCTCGCGCGACACGGCGCCACTCTCTGCCAACTGCGTATGGGCACTGGCCTGCCATTCACGGCCGCTTGGAATACCTGGGTAAGCAAATTAATTTGAAATGTCTTGGCTCATTATATATTTTGCATCTATTTCCCGAACAGTGACGTTCTTGGCGTATTCTGTAGACCTTCCTATTGATCTCCGAACTTCATATTAATGTCAAGCCAAGCTCTGCGTACAATACTCACGGATTGAAACGCGACAACTTAGGGCTAAGTAATTCACGTACTTCCGTTTCTAACATCTCGATTTCCTGTCATAGCGGCGTATTTTGACTCGAATTCTTACATCAGGTCCAGCATTATCTTTAGATGCCGGATTCTTAGCGACATGACATGGTTACCTTGAGTAATTGCTCATGGAAGTCGTTGTAGTGAAGAAAGTGATGTCGCTTTTCAGTCCGAGAGTACTGTAGCTTCTGTTTCACTCGCGTCGTGTGATCGACGGGGAACGATGACAAGAAAGAAGGAAGGAGAGTTGCTCTCGTTGCCGTGGCTGTGAGCCGTTTCTCCTTCGCCGCCGGCTTTCCAACGGTCTCCGCGTCTGGCGCTCGAAAGCTTTGGCTAGTTTGGCTAGTCGGCGCCAAATCAGCCAAATTTCACGGCTACGTTGCGGTTCGCGGCGGTGGCCGTTTTCGGGCGAGGAGGCGCAACGCCAGTAAAGGGGCCGGCTGGCGCCTCGCGCGGTGGGTGAACAGCGCCTGCTTCCTTCGTGCTCCGCAAAGCGCCTCGAAAATGGCGAAAAATATATTGTACACTGTAAATTCACAAAGTCGATGCGTACATTACGAAGCGTTAAAATTGTGCTACATCCTATAAAACACAACCGCGTTAAGACCACAATAAAATTGTCTGTTTGTGCTGCACATCTCGACTGAAGTTCGCTTGTTGTATCTGCGTGCGCAACACATGAGTCTATAACTATTATATGGAAGCCGCTATTGCCAAGAGATCGTTCTGGGTACAGACGAGATATTTATGTCGCAATCTAACATTATATGGTAAGATACAATTGCGTCACCTTCAGGAACTTCAGGCTGCTGGGTGAAGTCTCAGTTTTGTGCAGTTATTATGTTTTACCGTGAGGAAGCATCAATACTTTACCGTACGGTGCAGTACGTTGAGCCAGTGCTTCTGCGGCGGTAATGTTTGCTGTCGTGGCAGCAAGGATGGAGCTCTGTTGCGGTCATGTCGTGATCTTAGAGCAAACATATACGGAATTACAGAAAGGCTGTTTTTTCTTAGCGGCTCAAGCACAGCAAACGTATTAAAATAGTCAATTCGGACGTGCAACTTTCACTGTAAAAGCACAAAATTGTCGCGAATACAAAAAGGAAGTGCTTTGTATGGTACTCAGTTGTGTAGTTAATAGCTCATCTTTTGAATGCGGTTTCTGAAATTAGCAGCGAATGCTTTATTGGTACAGCGAAATGCCGTCACTGTGATCCCCGTTTCACGGTTCTTTTTATTTTTACCGCGCTGAGTGCCTGTTCTGTCGATATGTGCATCTAAATACCACAAATTTTTTAATTGAGATTCTCTGGGCTACCGTCCTTGCGATAGGAACCACGTTTTTGTTTTTCTGGAATGTCATTATCTTTTATTTAATACAATTTTTTTTAAATTTATGCTGAAATAGATCGCCGGTGTACACCTTATACTTGACTGTACTACTTAAAAACTAGTTTTTACGGTTCTTGCTGGCCCCCAATGCCCGTATAACTAAACCAACAAAAAGCCACGAAGTTTTGCTGATTGTGCGCTGTATTCTGTGTTCGTGAAGTTTAATTCCACGTCTTCTCTTTCAGCTTGCCTTCGAAAGTAAATTGAGATTTTCAAGCACGGTCGAGGAGAATGTCAGACGCCTAAGGAAAATTCTACCTGCAGTGGCAACACTGGCATCCTTAGCGGACCCATCGTACAGAGAGGTCGACGTGTACTTGCGGTCAAGGCTCGCGAAAATGGCCCTAATTTCAGAGGTGAGTGAAATATTTTGTAAGAGCCAAGTTTCAGAGACAATTCAAAACATCTTTATTCTTCTAACACTACTCAGTTTTGAGCCGGGTATGAGGAGATTGAATGCCGCAATCGCAATGTGAGCTTTGCCGACAAAATCATTTTCATGAATTTGTAGTTCTGTACGAAGTGAAATTTTACAGCTGTCCATTCCATCAGGTACCAATTTAATTTCTCTTTTTTTATCTTTGCCAGGTTTCATCCGAAGACATTGTTGGCCGTGCATTGTGTGGGGTGACGGGAACGAGCTGGCATGCGGCAAAGAGCCCAGCGAAATCCTGAAGCTGGAACCAGACACGTCGCTGGAAAAAAGCATTGGTGCTTTGTTTGCGTGTTTACTACGTAAAGGACCTTGCGTATCCGGCTGCTTTTGGCAGTTGCTTGGCTTCCTTCAAGCAGTCGTGAACTGTGCGGTACCGAAGAAATTCCATGGGCGGAAAAAATGGTGAAGGATTTGTTTACTAAACTACACTTCGTTTCAGTTAAGTACAGAGCACAGTTCGCGTGCCGCTCAAAGCGACATCAAAAGTTCATCTTGTGCCTATTTTATAGTTCCTGTGTGTGTTATTTTCTTGGATTGCTCTTCTATAGAGAGAAGCGTTCTTGTAAGTAAGTGAAAATAAAAAGTTTCACTCAAGTTTAAGATTCTTGTAAATGTTTCGTTCTATTTAACTCTTTATCTTTGATTTAAACTCTCAAGCCTCGGAGCACTCCGCACTAAATCACTCCCTTAATTTTCTTAATGACCGTGTATATAAACAATCGCGCCGAAAGAATGCAGATCAGCGGCTTAATTGTAGGATTCGCCAGATGCACTTGTGCAAGATGCTTTATGAAAGTTTGTCCTGCACTGGCTTCCATGGCGTTTGGATTTGTGACTAGCGAAGTTTCAGGAACAATCCATAACGCTTTCATTCTGCCAACTCGACTCATTTTTGAACGGTCCACAACGAAGATCTAACGCCCCAATCGCAATGTAAGGCTTTTCGATCAGTGACTGGAGGCCTTCCTAATGCTTAGTTAAGGTGTAAGAGAGGATTTTTATTTACTTGATGCGGGATTCTCTTGTTCTATAAGATGTGTTTCTGACCGTCAGAAAGTGTTTAAAAATGAAGCTGAAAGAAGATAATCTTTGGAGTGCTTTATCTGTTATTGGTTGGCGGCTGCTTGGAGGGTAAATGTACTGGTTGCCCAGGATAAAATAGCTAATTACAAAAATCAAGTTTCAGTTATCATCCCTCACATGTGTTGACTATAGAACATTCCACTGCGACAGCACAACATGAGCTTGCTAGCTGCACCGTAAATACAGAGCGCACTGCCGATCTTGAGCTGTGTGCAGACACCCAACATGTGCCGTCGGGTACAACATGGAAAGGGTAGCCAGTGAATTAATGAAAGATTGTCTCTTATTTCTTGCTTACTGCCTGTACTATAAACCGTATTCCGTAATTATATTCCGGCTAGCAAGCTCATTTCAGGCTGTCGCAGTGTAGCATTCTATAGTTTGGACATGTGCAAGATGAAAGTGAGAGTTGATTTTCGCAATTAGCTAATTAATGCCAAGCATCAGTATATATACCGTCCAAGCCGGCGCCAAGCCCATACAGCACAATAAATATCTTCTTCCAGCTTTCCTTTTAGATGATTTCTAACGGCCGGAAAGACATCTGAAGGAGCAGGAGAATGCCGCATTAAGTAAAACTCCTCTCTTACACCTTTTCTAAGCGTGAGAAAGGTCGCCAGTCACGGCTAGCAAGCGTGGTTTGCTTAGCGTGAAAGTGCACCACGCTTAGAACAAGCGTGCAAAAAAATCGGCTCCACTCACGCTTGGCAAGCGTTATTCAACCAGCGAATCGCGCTTAGGAAGCGTGATTTTTCAGCGTGACAGCACATCACGCTTAGACCAAGCGTGCAAAAAATCCCCCCCCCACTCACGCTTGCTACGCGTGAAAAGTTTTAGAGTGTGCACCCAACAAATGTTCCTCGGTCAGCGATGGATCACGGAAGCCGCAGTTAGTCACGCATGCAGGTGAGCACTGTCTGCGTGACATCGTATGTAGCAATGTGCACGCTACGCATCTTGATGTGACCGAGAAGCCTTGTTGAGGCCGTTCATGTATAGACTCGACAGAGCAGAAACGGAGACCGGCGTTTCGCATTCTACGATTTTCTTTAACAATTTATCAGCCGTGACTATTGGGCTTTGTGAAGCAACGTAGTTCAAATTAAATGATTGATGTTTTGTATTTTCTGTACGGTTCGCACTTTTTTGGTCTGGTCTCTACAGGTCTGGTCTTTTCTGCCCTGGTCTGTTCTTCACAGGTCTGTTCTGTACTGGTCTTTCTATATTTTTTGGGAGCTTCTGGTTTGGTTTGGTATGGTCTTATTTGGTCTGATCTAATCTGTTCTGTTGTGGTCCGTTCTGGTTTGATCTGGTCTGTTCTGTTGTGGTATGACGTGGTCTCGTCTGTTCGGTTATAGTCATTTCTGGTCTGATCTGGTCCGTTATACGATCTTTCTTGTTTAATTGTTTTGCAGGGCATAATAAGAGGGGATAATTTGAGAAATATACGGTTGGTTATCGAGCACTTGCGATCAAATAAACTTGCATGAAAAGAAAGGACTGTAAAAGTCATATTGTAAGATTACTTTTGTGGCCGATGTCATGTTAGTTTTCATTATTATAATTATTTGCTATGAGAAAGCATCAAGCAGTTTTAGTATAACATACCACATACAATATTACACAGTGTACTTTATCGCACTACACAGTCCTGAAACGTGGACGGCGCAATCTCTTTTCAGAACACACTACAAGCCGACTGTCCGTCATGACAAAGTTGAATGATGATCTAGCGCGAACGAACAGAGACGCACCAAGGCACATGAACGCACGCACGCATTGCTTGTGTCTCCGTTTACCTGCTCTACAATCTTATACCCAGAGTAGTACACTCTACCCAGAGTACCCTAAGATTAAGCCCTCATCGCTATGCTTTAGTGGGTTTCAACTTAAGATTAAATTTGAACTCCGCTCGCAGCCATCGCTGCCCCATCGAATATTTAAGTGACATCGTGACGTTAAGTACATCTGACGAATTTGGTGACGGTGACTTTCCCACATAGGCGCATGTTCGCGTCGCTAGTTAACCATTTAGAACTTCAACTTCCTGGCAAATTTCAGCGTAGATTCCGACTTGACTGTTTGGCCAAAAGTAACATTTTTACAGGGAACGACAAGCTTTTAATTCATAGTATGTCTAGCGCCCAAATTAGCAGGGCAAAAGTACTTATGGTTAGAATGGAAATCACCTTGCGCGACACTTTTGCACAATTGAATGACACTCGCTCCGAATTTCTGGGGGCGGAGCTTCGTCAGCAAGACAAAGTGGCCACGTGTGTGCACTCCACCGCAAGGCGGAAACGAACGCTTCTCGGGGGGTCATACCGTACAAGAGCGCCTCATTACGCGAGTTAATTCACTCGCGCTGGTGTTAGGCTGAGCTCTCGCTACACAATTGGCGCGACGCCTTCTTAAACTGCCCATTGTGTTTGTACTTGACGGTGTATTCATAGGCAGGCGCACCACCTCCTCCGGATGTGGACGGTGCCACGCTCGACGATGCGTGGATGTACATACAAACCACGAGGCACGTGCTGCACATTAGCGTATACACGCAGGCGCGCTTGTATACTGCAGCTCTGCTTCGGGTGAAGGAGCGCACGAGTGTCCTTTCTGTTTATACTCATTACACTGTTGTTGGGAGATGTTGCCGTCAAAGATAGGTGTAGCCGAGTGTATCCCTTTGTAACGTGTAATTAAAAGGTATAGTGCGGAAGGTATGTACGAAGATACAACATACACTCTTATATAGGCGTAGCCGTACAAATACAGGTACAAATACAGGTACAAAGATACAAATACAAAGGTACAAAGGTACAAATACAAAGGTACAAAGGTACAAATACAAAGGTATACAAATACAGGCGCAGCAATGGTATACCCTTTTGCCGTGTATAATTAATACGTATGGTGTGGAAGGTACGTACGAAGATGCAAGGTACAATGTAATTGTGACGGCGATGGTTTCGCGTCACGATGAAAAGGGCGTCGTGTACCTCTGTTCCAACTAATTACACTACTGTGGCGAGACGGTTGCGTCACTCAAAAGCTCGGGGACGCCATTTTCTCAAGTGGCACTAATACGACTTGCGCGGATAAAAATGTACAAATAATATAATAACTGTTGAGGTTTTACGTTCCGAAACCGCGATATGATTATGAGGGACGTCGTAATGGAGGACTCCGGAAATTTAGACTGCCTGGGGTTCTTTAACGTGCACCTAAATCCAAGTACACGGGCCTCAAGCGTTTTCGCGTCCATCGAAAATGCGTCCGCCGCGGCATCGGGATTCAAATCCGCCACCTTCGGATTGATAAAATGTACGAAGGTGCGTGGCATAATGACAGGCGTCTTTGTGTGGGATACGGAGGTCACTGTGCATTGTGATGCGTACATTATAAAGCTTTGTGATAAGAAAGTGAATAAGAAATTCAAGCCGGAAAAGAAATCTGCGTGCCATTGTAGCAGTCAGTGATTACGTCATTGCCATTGAAGAAATATTTCTTCAACTAATTGTTTAAGACTCACATGAAAAAGAAGAGAAGCATGGCTTTGGCCTTCCAGCCGTCTTAGCCAAATGCATTGGACCTTGTTACTTTATTTATTTATTTATTTATTTATTTATTTATTTATTTATTTATTTATTTATTTATTTATTTATTTATTCTGTCACTGGCATTTCTACCCAAAGCATCATCGGAATTCCAAGCACTCCGAGATAGTGAACAGGGAAAGAAAAATAAATTATACACGCACAAAAGCCAAGAAAAATGAAAGCAAGAAAAAGAAAAAGAGAAAAGAAAGGCCTCTACGCAGGCCTCTACGCGTCTACGCAGATCTCGCCATCATCACGGTGAAGCCAACCACCACCACCACCAACATCAACAAACAACAACAACAAAGAAAACCGAAGCAGCAAACGGGGGGGGGGGGGGGGGGACGCACCTTGTCGTATAGGCCGTAACACAACCCACTTGGCGCTAAATTATAGGCCTGTCGATACGTTTAGAAAAGAAAAAGCGCCTGCGTGACGTGTCTGTCAAGATGCAAAACAACAACAACAACGAAAACATAACGGCAGCCCCGGAGCAAGAGGCGATAAAACATACGAATAAACGGCCGGTCTAAAAGGTTTGACGCCGACCCGATATGCAAAAACCGGTCTGCCTTCCTCGATTGGACGACGAGTGATGGTTCCGTAGCAATGAAAACGATGGGGCGGACGGGGAAGTGGCCAGTCGGCGATTGAGCGACACGATGCCGAAGGCGTAAACTGATTACAGTGTATTAGTTTGTCCGTAAAAACTTGCTCCGCATGCGGCCTTCCGGGTTACGGGAGTTTACGGCAGCAATAGGGCTTATTCTTAAAGGAGTACTGACGTCAATTTTAAATATTTTTTGGGTTGTTGCTCTAAAGAAAAACTCATTTCGCTGTCGAGAACCCCGAAAGGAGTATTGTGGTACCTGGGAATACATCGAATATATTTTAATACCCCTACCTAGGAAAGGAAAGAGAAGAAAACAAAAAAACAAGAAAACTGGAAATTCACTGCAGCGAAGGACCCACTACGCGTCCGTAAGACAACACGCTAACCTACGCGGCTTCTCACTTTCCTGATGCTTTTGCAGCGGATTATTATTACTAATGTCTGAGTGCTTTGTAATGGGTGGGCCCTTAAATACCCATTCGCTGAGAAATTCACATGTTTTGACGCCTGGCGCGATTCTACGCTTCTGCCACGCAATGCTACATGCGTTAAGTTAGACGTCCTCTCCTTACATGATATTCATATGGTCTTTTTTTTTTTTTTTCCCCAAAGCAGATGCAAGCAATACGTGCCTTTGTGGTAGAACGGCTGCTTGCCACGCAGACTGCCTGGGTTCGATTCCAACTCGAACTGAAGATCTTTATTATTTATATTATTTGCATCTGTCTCGATTTTTTCGGTCATGGTCAACATCATGATTTTTCGCTGACAACCAACGACGCCGACGCCGGAATTTCTGTGAAACAAGCTCTCTAACGATATCGCGTTAAAAAGCAAACATCACCGAGCTAAAGCGTAGCAACAACCTAGAAGCAACCCAGGAACAACCTAGCATCCCCTAGATAAACCCTAGCAACAACCTATAATATAGCAACCATATTAGACTTTAGAATCGACCCGCTTCACTGTTCCAAGCCTTACGCGATTTAATGCAAGCATCGCTTCTTTTTTTTTTTTTGTTCATGTGGCGGTGAAGTTTGACGGTTTCATACGTCAGCTGTTCGTGACATCCGCGTCTTAGAAGCGACGAAATTAATAAATTCGGAGGCATTAAAGGTAATCACCTCGCTCTGAACAGGGGTGGCCTGGAGATCATTGGTTAAGGTCTTTGTCATGCAATGGACATGGGACATACTCATGATGATGATGATGATGATAAATTGTGGTGTGACTTACATGTTATAGCTCGCTTGCAAAGCTTCGTAGTGAGAGAATTGTTAATTAGGAGCACTTTTATGATTTTCCATCGGCAATAACACTTACGAGACGCGAAACATTTTTTTTCACACACGGTGCATAGTTGAACAAAACGCCCCAAGATGTCGCTACAACGCTTGCTATGGCCATCCACGACTGCCGTAAACTTGTAATCTGCAAACGGTAAGTTCACGCACAAACTAAGCCTGTCTATTAAATAATAGCAATTGTTGGGGTTTTACGTCTCAGACCATAAGGGACGCCGTAGTGGAGGGCTCCGGCAAATTTCATCATCTGGTGTTCTTTAACATGCACCTAAATCTAAGCATACGGGCTTCTAGCATTTCACCGGAATCGAAATGCGGCCGCCGCTGCCGGGATTCGATCCCGGGACCTTCGGGTCAGCACAGCAGTCAAGCACCATAGCCACTAGATCACCGTGACGGGTACAGTCTAATAAAAGGAGGCTTAAACGGTATGTAGAAGACAGGAAGCAGGATGGCGGTTGTTTCTATTGTTACGCTTGTGGCGGCGCCTTTGTAAGCTTCGTCTTACGTCTTTGTCAGGGACGCACTTCCGGTGTACTGGCTTACTTACAGCTCTACCTCCGGTCATAAATTACATTTACAGACAAGATGGGTCTTAGAAGTTGCTAGGTGTGGTGTAGGGGGGACCCGCGAATCGGTGCAAGTGATTTTAGCACACTGGTCACTCGGATGCTGAAAAAAAAAAAAAGACATAAAGCATGCATCAGCATGATAAGGATATGATAATCGCGCACCTGCGTCAGAGGCAGTTTCGCGGGCTCTCGTTTATCAAACCGACTTTTTTATATCGGCTGCTGCTACAAATACATAATTTTCAAAATACCCATGCCAGAATAAAAACCTAAAGCGAAGCTGATGCAAAACGTACGGGTTGGGGAGTGGGACCAGCACCTGTTCCACCCCTTTTGTAAAGCTCTTCAGCGTTAGTGCTTCGCATGCTGCCGAAGCCACGTAAAACAAGCGCGTAGATGAGATCTCATCTGTGAAGTGCCTCAACGAGTTCCAACCCTTTCGAAGATGTTATTGCTGTTTACCCTCATTTCTACGGATAATGCGACTCCTGTTTTAACTTATGACGCACGTTAATGTACACTCTATCATTTACAACCCTTAGCTCAATCCATCCACTCCATTTTACATAGGTTTTTATTTTTATCAGGGTTTTCGGACAACTCGCGCCGGCACTGGTCAGGGTGGCTGGAACATAGCAAAGAGATGGAGGCGAAATGGTAGAGGCCCGTGTACTGTGCGATGTCAGTGCACGTTAAAGAACTTCAGATGGTCAAAATTTCTGGAGCCCTCCACTACGGCATCTCTCTTAATCATATCCTGGTTTTGGGACGTAAAACCCCAGATATTTTTATTAACATAGCAAAGAATGTCGCTCGGTGCTAGTGCCGCTAAAAAAGCAGTTGGCCTGGTGAGATGCTGTCCGTGGTCACGACCATGTAGCTTCTCTGCCAATACCACTGATTGATTAAAAACTGACGAAGAAAAAATAAGAACATGGTTTTCGATTTCGAGTCGCCTTCATAACAATAATATCTGCAATGTGTGTCCTAAAACCACGATATGACTATGAGGCACGCCGCGATGTAGGGCTCAAGAAATTTCGGCAATGTGGTGTTCTTTAACGGGCACTAATATCGCACAGTTCACGGGTCCCTATCGTTTCGCCTCCACCGAAATGCGTTAGGCGAACGCCTAAGGGATAGGGGGAGATTTGTGTCATTCCTGCCAGGTGAGCCGTCAGGTCTCTAACGTCCACAGACTTG
>JALIZH010016910.1:0-38409 GCA_030522465.1 Rhipicephalus appendiculatus
ATGTATCTTTTATGTCGTCGTGTTTCCTATGATGTGCACGCACGTTTTCTGGGTTAATCACAGTGTTTATTGTAATTGCCACACATAGGGTTTCGCGCATATAATCATATTGTGTGTGCCGAGGGCAAGAGTATGTTGAGCGGAAGAGAAGATTTAAGGGGCCTGCGACACCTTTTCTGCATAGTCAGAAAACGCTGTCGGTCGGTAATCGAGGCTCTGAGAACACACACGCATCATTGCGCAGCACGCGGCCTTAAATTTGCAATTATTTCAGACTAGAAGTTGTACCTCTTCTGTCTAAAAACGATGCCATATACCCAAATGACCGCGCCATATACCCAAGTTCACGACCATTGGCTGATTTGAGCATCGTGATCTGTATAGTCAAGTCGGCCGCCGCAGGAGGCCCTGCCTGCGTAGCTTCCAGTGCGCTCGATCGTCAGGACGAGAGAATAAGAGAAAGTAATTACAGCTTGCGACAAATCTCCGTAACATCCGCCTATGTAGTCTTTGCACACGCAGTCTGTTAGAGCTTGGTGTGCGCGTGCCTCTTTCTTCCCTCCCCCTCTATCTCTCTTTCCCTTCCCTTTATCTCTCCTCTACCCTTCTCTCTCGTTCGTTATATTTTTCCCTCTCTCTCTTTTTTCAGTGCATGCGTTTTTCTTTTTTTCTATCTTTCTTACTATTCTATACTTTTTTTGTTTGATATAGAAACCAATCTGGATTCATGCATATGGCTCAGTTATGTTCTCATCTTCACGGGCGTGCACAAGAGAAGAATAAGTGCTCATGCACTGCCTTCATGATGATTGTTTTTTTGTACGTCCAACGCCGACATATTCTACACTTGTGAACCAATACAAGCTTCACTTCAAAATTATTTAAAGCTGCATATATGATCCATCTTCGTAAGAAGCGCAAAACTACACACAGGGACAGCGAGAAAGAAAGACACTACAAGCTGCTGAAGTAATACCAATAACATTTTAACTCTTTCGTTACCGTGTCCATAGGACATGGGTCACCGGTGACCCATACGCGCCACAAGCTATTTTTAAAATATGAGCGCTAATATGGACTTGCAGCGCCATTTGTCGTATTCTCTAGGCACCAATCTTTCATTTTTTGCGTAGTTTGTATTTTCCCCGTGCGGCGGCGATTTAAGCGGCGGTTCCAATTGTGCGGTTCGCTCCGTCTGTTTACAAATATGGCAGACGCATTGTTGCCCTCGCGCGAACGACGCCTTTCTGGCGATTCTGTTGCATCTGGAAGCGATCATTTGGCTGCTTCTAGCAGCAGTGATTCAGATGATGATCCCGCATCATCGGATTTCAGTTCGGACGACGAGGACGTGCAGAGTCAGCCCGGACCTACATCAGCTGTCCGTCGGTATGTTTTGTTTTATGGCACAAGACGGGTTGCCAGTTAAGATTTTTTTCTTGCGCAACCATAGAGCGGAATATCTCCATATATACATGGTTCAATAGCCCATTTCTTTCCTTTTTTACTAATATTTACTGTGCTTCTGTGTGTGAGAAATTTGTGCAATAAAAAAGAAAAAACTGTGCAACCTGGCTAAACAAGACACTTTCTACTGGGCAACAAGTAAACAAGTGTAACTCGTGCAGTTCTTGAGCTAGGTCAGTGAAGCTTTTCTGTTAGGTAGATGTCTCCTATCTAAACAATTTGTATATTTCAGAATATTTTCCAGATTTACTTCTTTTATGTAGTAAACATATAATTGCAAATGTTCTTTCAAATTTGCAAGAAATGGTACCTTTAACGATTTTTTCTGCATATTAGTTTCCAAGTTCAGTTTTTTAAACTTACACACGTCAAAAGTACATTTACTTAGCTTTCTCTTGATGTATTGCATTACAGTATAACCATTTTATTACTTATTACAAAAAAACACCAACGAAAACCTACGAAAAGTTGCCCATTTTCCCACGGTAACGAAAGAGTTAAATCAGTTTTTAATGCAATGTATTGGCTTGCCTGATCCCACTACATTGGCTTGTTTTGTCCAGATATGTGGGCACTGGGATACAAAGCTTTAACAAGTGTCTTCTTGCGGTAAAATTGGTGTTTTCGATATTGTGAAATTATAATGTACTATAAGAAAAACTGTTTTTCTCTTTAGTGTTCCTTCAAAAAAACTCACAGGGTCCCAATAGATTCCCCCTAAGATGACTGGAAAGTGAAAAATATCTTATTTTTGTCAGTCAATGTATTAATTATTCCAACGCAATTTTGTTGTGTGAATACGTAATTACGTGACGTCACATCATGTGGCGTCATGGTGTGATGTCTATCTCGCTTACACAGAAAGAACTTTGCTTTTTGGATTGTGTATTAGGCAGTAATGGATGAGTGATGACTGGCATGACACGTGGGCATCCTTATTTGTTTTTGTTTTCATTCTTTTACCTATAGTATATGTGTTCGCTTTTCCAAATAAATGCTTAGTTGAAGTTAAGTGCTTGTGTAGTGTCTTTCTTTCTCGCTGTCCCTGTGTGTAGCTTTGTACTTCCTACGAAGATGGATCTGTACCAACTAGCCCGATCTACTTGTTTATTAAGTTGCATATATGAAGCAGTGGGAACAGAATAGTTTGTGTAGAACACAAGCAGCATGTCCTGTGCAAACAAAGATTGCTGTGCCCGGTGTCAGGTGATTCTAGAGGCCAGCGCTCCACTCTCCTATATATTGCCTTGCACATCTTCACTATAGGAAGTCATGGCACTGTGATTTATAAAAAGGTGCAGAGTTCCTCTGAAAAGGTCCAATCATCAACTCATAATTGTGATCATGTGATCCTTTGGACATTAAGTAAGGCTGCTTGAAGAATGGATATAAATGCATGGGCCAACACCCCTTAGGAAGCTCCTCAGACAAAAACACAAAACATCCTCAGGGTCTCCTCAAATGACCAAAATGTCCTTGTCATGTAAGGTGTGCTACTGCAGGACCGCCTGTTATACCTACGTCCGAAAAATGAAGTTTTATTGTGGAGGTCCCTGTGAGGACATTATAAAAAATTAATACTTCTGTGAACAGTGCAGGAATGGAATATAGATTTAAGGAATAAAACACAAAACTGGTGCTGTGTTGTGAATGCATACATATAAGTGTGTGTGTGTGTGTGTGTGTGTGTGTGTGTGTGTGTGTGTGTGTGTGTGTGCGTGCGTGCGTGCGTGCGTGCGTGCGTGCGTGTGTGTGTGTGTGTGTGTGTGTGTGTGTGTGTGTGTGTGTGTGTGTGTGTGTGTGTGTGTGTGTGTGTGTGTGTGTGTGTGTGTGTGTGTGTGTACACAGTTGAACCCCTTTATAAGGAACATGCACCGGGTAGCAGTTTTTGTCTCTTATAAAAGGGTTTGACTGTCTCTCTCTCTTTCTCTCTCTCTCTCTCTATATATATATATATATATATATATAAGAAAAAAACGGGTACACGTACGAGAAAGCAATGCTTTTATGCCTAAAGTTTCGGGCCGTGCCACGGCCCGAAACGTTAGGGCATAAATGTATTGCTTTCTCATACGTGTACCCGCTTTTTTCTTATACAGACCGAATCCACTGAACTTTCCTGCTGAATATATATAATATATATATATATAATTTTTATTTTAATTTTTTTTTATTTACAGTACTGTGAGTGGACATTATACTTTATTATGTACAAAGCAGTTCCAAATGTCACTGAAAAACTTCAGCTGATTGACAATCAACAAATCCACTTGGATCAAGCTTAATTGTTTCATTTGATAACTGTAAGAGGTATAAAGGAAAACTTGAATACATCAATCAGGGGCGTAGCCAGAAATTCTTTTTGGAGGGGGGTTCAACCATACTTTATGTATGTTCGTGCATGCATTTGTATGCATGCGTGTTTATATACGCAAGCAAATCTGAAAAATTTCGGGGAAGTTTGTACCCCTCAAACCCCCTCCTTGGCTACGCCCCTGACATCAATTCTTGTAGTACAGGGTAAAACTGCATATGGATGATTTACACGCTGTGACACTCTGGCTGGAGGGTGCAAGTACAAGGTAGGATTCATGTTTAGTGTTTTATTATACAGTTGGTTCAGGAACGTCAAGCATGCGATTTCTCTTTGTGTAGACAACTTCTGAAGGTTAAGCTCTTTGAAGTAACGTGGTCACTGACTGCGTCCTCTGGTATTAGAAATAAATAAACCTGGTGGTTATTTGTTGGATGCGTTCTAGCTGATCGACTAGCTTTTGACTGTGTGAATCCCAGTATATACCAGCATACTCTAGGGTTGGGCAAACTGCTGTTTTATAAGCCGTCAGCGTTGTTTCAGGCATGGCATCTTTTAACTAGAACACCCAGCTTACATTCAGCTGAACCACAAATATTCTCAATATGCTTGTTCCAGGTTAGATTCGAAGTAATTGTAGCACCCAGATATTTTATCTGACATGATCACTGAACTTCTTTATTTTTATTTTATACGTAAATGCCAGTGGCTCTTTCTTATTTTATATTGACGTACAGGTAGTTTTGTCGAAATTGATTTTCATGCGCCCCATTTTTCAAACCATTTGTTAACTGCACACAAAGCATCATTATAGGCAAGACCTGGTCAGCAACACTTTCTACACGAGTGAATAGCACACAGTCATCTGTGAACAGTCTTATATCAACTGAAAACTGAACAGTTTTTAGCAATGTAGTTGATATGTAACAGAAGTAAACCTTTTGATATAAATTAAGGTTGATCGAACAGATCAGCTGTGATCTATTAAAAGTACACCGCGGCATAAGAAAATGTTCACGATGCAATGCTACAACCATGTCTAAAACTGTCTCCATTCAGTTAGTTAATTCAAGCATTAGGCATCCGTATCAGCTAGGATTTTTTTATTGTTACACATATATCACACAAGGCAAATCGGTAGCATTCAGTAAGAGCTGCCAAGTCTCTCCCATTATTTTCTTACAACATGCCATGATAAGTCAGCGCTGAACAGGAAACTGTACAACTGGCTCTGCATTTAAACCCCTCCCATGCCCTCATAACAGCTGGCCACTGTTTCTCCGTGTGGCTGCAAATAATCTTATGCAACGAAATTTTCATGTCAGCACAATTAAATAACTGTAAAAACAATATTATAAGTGGACAAATTCACATGTGTTTCATTTGCCTGTTAGAGTGGAACATGAAAAGTGTAATACTTTATTGAACTGATGCTAAAATGACCGACGACACCATTTCAAAAAGGTTGTTTGATGTCCATTTTGTCTGCTTCTGTGCTTGACTGGCAGAGTAACTCCGACCCGAGCTGACCATCTTCCTGTTGCCAAGTGCTATTTTTTTTAACTTTTGTCCTACTGCTTCTGATCGAATTCATGAACTTAACTGAGCAACATAGTGATGATGTTGTGCATGCGTACTCCATTCCACCACATCCTTCGGCACAGGAAGAGAGAGGGCTATATTGGATCATTTTCTTCATTTTCTTGAGTTTCAGTTTTGCAGACTTCAGTGTGAGACTTAAGTGTCTCTGTAACACTACCATTTGTTAGTGTCTGCAAGTGAAGCATGTTTTGTGAAAATAATTGTGCTTACTCTAATGTGCTTAACGGCACATAAAACAAAAATATCCAATGGTGCTGTGCAATTTTCTGTTTCTTGCTACAATTGTACTGCATGCAGAGCAATTAGTGGCACCCTATTGGCAATTCCAAATGATACGTATTTTATTACCTATTCAAGGAAAGATCTGGAGGCTGTCTGGGCGTCTGTATGTATTAGTCATAAAAATTCTACCATATATGCTCCAGCTGTTCTTGCTCACCCCTTCACGACACCCATATTTTTCAATGAGTTATACGATAGCATTAAACAATGTTCACATGTGATTTCTTTTGTGGCCCATCCTACTACTGGGTGATTTCAATCTTCCAAGCATAACCTGGGACGATAATCCTACTTCACTCTCTCTCTTTAGTCATAAGCTAAAGACTAAGACTAGTGATGTGTTGTTTTCATTATCACAGCTAGCAATACAACCGACACGTGTATTGATACTGCATGTGTACACCCAACCTTGGCCTTGTTTTGACATCCTACCTTGATGTAAGGTTGGATATTATGTACTTGCCTGGTATAAGTGATTCTTGCATACCTGCATTTTGATTGATTAATTCACCAATTTATGCATGATACCTCAAAGATTTTGACGTGGGACATTGCATGAGGGTGGAGCAGACTGAAGAAATGGCCAGTCATGTTAGATCTTGTAACTTCACAGATGGCCTTCAAAGGTTGCTTTGAAACGAGAAATATATTGGCGATTAGGGCATTATCAGATGGAAGGGCATGACATTGTCGGGCACTGGGCTGAAAGAATGAACATTGATAAGTAGTAGAATTGACGCATGGCAGATACGCAGCATTTTGATGCATGCATGTGGTGAGAAAAACATTTATTGATTCAGTTTCCTGCGGCAATGAATTAAAAAATCTACAGGAAAATAGTTGTCGAGCACTTTTGTAGTGAGAGGCCGGTGAGAGAAGACACAACCTAGGTTTTAGAGCTGAAACACTTCATTTGTAGGAGCATAGTCCATAAGAACAATTCTGGCACATTTTTTCTGGACCTATTATAGAGAATTAATTACGTTAATTTGATGGTTATCATAAATAGTACAGGCATATTCTACTTTAGATTGAATTAAGGCTTGGTATGCAGCTGGTCTGGCTATAGGTGATGCTGAATACAAGTTTTGGTGTAGATAATTACCAAGTAACCAATTGCAGGAATTAGTTAACTCATTAATATGATGGGTTCAGGACACGTCACTAGATACATGCACTCCTAGATATTTAGATGCCTCGTACTGAGCTAAAATGTGATTTTAGTTGGGAGTAGCAAAACACCGCATCATTACGACGGTGATGAAAAGACACAAGGGGCACCTTATTTACATCGAAGGACATGCATGATTTGCTGCTCCATTCCTGGATTAGGAGGAGGTCTTGCTGGAGATGTAGAGAATTCTTATAAATTTTGTTATTGCTTGGTGCGAAACACTATCATCTGCAGAAGGTGTATATTGGATGACACGTTAAGTGGAACGTCTTTAATATATGTGTGAAAGAGGAGCAGCCCAAGGACAGAGCTTTTGGGCTGCTTCTCAAATATTTCAACCTCCAGAGCAGACAAAACTAAAGAAATTGCACATATTTAATTTAAAAAAAAAAACTTTACTGCCATATATAGCAAACTAACTACATGTTTTTACACGGAATATGGAAAATTGTTTGCTCCAGCAGAATTGAGACATTTCACCCCTGAAGTTCCAGAAGTAATGAAAAGTTACATTCAATCTTGCTTCATTATCTCAAATTCTGATGCTTCTAAGTACAGTGCCCATCTGAAGTGGCTATCTAACTCTAAAAAATGCCTGTATCACTCCACAAAACACTTTTTTATAAGTATGCATTTGGCACGTACGTAATGTCACTAAAGAACTCTAAATCTAAGTTTCCTTAACATCTCTTGCTAAAAAGCTTTGGACTATGATGAACTTCTAAGGGACGGACATATATTCTGGAAAACCCATAAGTATCCATGTAACTAAGGAATAATGCACTGCATGTATTTATGATGCATTTTATGACACAATTAAATTTTCATCTTCTATAATTACAATTGAACCACAGGTGAGTCTGCTACAGAAACAAATGTCGCACTGACATCCCTATTTCCTCCTTATAAGTTTGCATGTTTGGTTCTTTTTGACAAGTTAGGTATACCACTATCCATCACTCATCAACTAACTCATTCATCTACCACAGTATCATATTTATTTATTTTATTTATTTTTACATACTGCAGCCCTGTGAGAGGGCTATTGCAGGAGTGGGGTTATACAATGCAGAAAATAATAAGACAGACAAAATCATACAACATAAATCACAAGAAAAACCATTAGCAACAATAGAGTAATGAAGTTTCTGTTATACATAATCATTTTCAACAACCTTAGCCACAAAATCATTCAGCGGGAGTGAACGAATGTCGCCAGGTATAGAATTCCATAATTCTATAGTGCGGGGAAAAAAACTATACATGAATGTATCAGTGCGTGCAAAAAATGTAGCGAGATTAAGTTCGTGGAACTTTCGCGTAGAGGAAGGTTTGGCAAGGGATAGACAAGCTGTGTTTGAAATGCAATATGTCTTGTTGATTAAGCTGTACAAAAATTTTAATCACTCTACGTCACGACGTACCGAGAGAGGTTCTAGCTTTAGTTCATGCAAAGCTGACGAGGGTGAGAAGTAGCGGTCGTACCTGCGAAAGATGAAACGCACAGCTTTCTGTTGAATTGCTTCCAGTTTGAGTATGTCGCGTTGTCTATAAGGTGACCAGACCGTGGAGGCATAATAAATGATGGGGCAAACAAGAGATTTATACATTAGAAGTTTTCTATCCATGGGAGCATTCTGCATTGTTCGACGTAGATACCCTAGCTGTTTTAAGCCTTTAGAACATGTTAAGACAATGTGAGTAAACCATGAAAGATCATGAGTAAATGTGACACCAAGATACTTATACTGCATAACCCTGGTTAAAGAGGAACCGTTGAAAGAGTATGTTGCCATAACCGGCTTCACTTTTTTGGTAAAGGACAAAACAACAGTTTTTTTAAAATTAATATTCATTTTCCACTTCTGACACCAAACACAAAAGGAGTTAAAAGAATCGTTCAAACGCTTCTGGTCAGCTGCGCAAACAATCACGTCATATAAAGCGCAGTCATCTGCGTAAAGGCGAATGTTCGAGGAGACTTGAATCACCTTGAATCAACTGTCATTGTTCAGTCGGTCTTGAACCAAGTCACTTGTAAGACCCATAAGGTTTATCTTAAGGTTCCCATGCCCTTACGGTGCATTGAGTGAGACCACTGAAGTGTCGAGCAGGGCAAAAGGCATATTTGTAAGGCTTGTTTGTAGGCACTGGACAAATTTGTTTACAAAATATGTTAAGGGAACATGCATGAGCATACTTTTGTTTGGTCGCATAAGGACAGCAAGAAGAAGTATTTTTAAGGATGGAATGGTCAAAATTTATAACACAAGCCAAGCACGTGGTTAGCATTGCTAATTTTGTAGTCAGTACGGGTGTTCCAGAATAAGTTAACAAACAGCTGCACACCCAGGCATAGGTCGGCAAAGCTTGTGGAGCTCACTCAGACTCACTCATGAAACATATTTTTGTTAGAATATTTGCACTTAGGGCTCACTCAGACTCAGCTCACCAAAATTTTTCTGACCCGAGCTCACTCGGGCTCAAACTCACCAAAGTGTTACTCACCCGGCCTCACCTCACTCAGACTGAGACTTACGGCTCGATCAGAGTCTAAGCGAGTCCGAGTGAGTCGGCTCATGAGTGAATTCGCCTACCTATGCACCCAGGTATTTAAAATACCTGACAAGTTCCAAGGAACAATTACTTAAGTAATATTTATGCATTATGTTTATTATTCAGGACACATGCATGCTTTCACTAAGTCCTACTTTCATTTAGAAATGTTCACACCAGTTAGCTACAGTAATTATGGCAGGTGGATGAATATTTAAGAATATTTAAGAACGAAAAGAGCGCTCTTTTCGTTTACTCTGTCTTTTCCTTCCTGTGTTCGTCCGATTGAATGCGCAACGATTCCCACCACAGGTGGATGAAATTGTGTGCATTAGTTATTTCAGGAATGATAACACCATTATCAGCAAATGATGAGTAAATGTCAGGTGTTAGCAAGGAAGAGAGGTTGTTGGTATAAATGAGGAACAAACTGGTCCTACCTGAGTACCAGAAGTCATCCGTCAAAGTGGGGAGTAATGGCCATTTGTGGTTACCAAGTGAGTGCAGTTTTATAGGAAGCATTGCAATGCACTGAAAGATGTTAATGCCAAGGTCCAGATGACTTAATTTTAAAGTAAATGTTTATGAAAGACCTTATCAAAAGCGTTACCAAATCCTAAAACAAGTCAATCTGTGAATGCTGATTGCATCAAGAGTGTGATGTAATTAATGAGTAATAAAGATAACAAAAATTAAGCTGAGTTTCACTTTGAAGTGTATTTTTAAATTCATGCTGTGTAGTGTAGTGTGCAGTGCAGGGCAGTGGAGATGTCTTCATTGACTGCTGAAAAAGCTTTGTTAGAATATTAGAACAGCACTGCTATTTTCTTCATAATTTTGAGAACCAGGATATGAGTGTTGTGTTTCAGCAAGTAAATTATTTTTGCAACACTAGCCTCATGAACAATCACAGGAGTAACGAATTCTGGCAAGTAGGACATAGACAATCATTGCAGGAGGCCGAAAAATTTTTCACAAATGTGTTACAATAAGAGGTCCAGTGCATTCTTCATTAGTTACATGGATACCTATGAGTTTCTCAGAATTATATGAAAGACTTACTGCCACACAAGACTAAAAAACCTTGATAGGTGTTATACAAAGGTCACATGCTTAACAAAACCGGACACTTTTTTTCAAGAACTTGGAAAACTACTGGATACCTACATTGAACCGAACAATCACGTCATTTTACTGGGCGATATATATTGACGTTGCTCAAAAGGACTCCACTATTATTCTTATGCTGACTTACTCACTCGCGAAGGTCAGCTAAAATTAATTAGATCTGCCACTCGTATAAAAAGCTCGCAACAAAGTATACTTGACAACACTATAACGAACCATCCACCATCCATCACCAATCTTTGTAACAGGCACCATTTCATGTGACATTACTGATCATCTGCCTGTGTTTGTAATATCAGATCCAACTAACCAAACAACGAAAACTAGTAACACGCATAATTTATAACAAACACACCTATTTTCCACTCATTGGCAAGAGGAAACTGGCAAGAAATGTATTCAGCAGGATCAACCGAGGAAAAATATAATGCATTCATTAACATTTTGCAAACACACATGACGGTTGGAGAGACCGTGATCACTTTTACAAGAACTAATTTCAAATGCGAACCATGGATAACTGCTGCTCTTTTGTGCTCCATCAATCACAAGAACAACATGTGTAAAAAGTTAAAGTGTCAATCGCATAACGTCAATCTCGAAGCAAGGTACAAGTGATACAACAACCACCTTAATAAACTGTTGGAAATTTTGAAGCATGGCTATTTCAGTTCAAAAATAGCACAAGCTAATAACGACAGTAAGGCGACGTGGAAAGTTATTGATGAAGCCCTCAAAAAAGGAAAGATGGATAGTAATCCAGTATAAAACAGCGCTAAAAGACGGGACGAAGAAAGGACACAAACCACGGCACTGACTAACAACCAAATGTGTTTTTATTCTACCAGTCCGCATATATATGCTCCACCACAATCGCAAGAACAACAGAAAGAAATCGATGATCACATTTGGTTGTTAGTCAGCGCCGTGGTTTGTGTCCTTTCTTCGTCCCGTCTTTTAGCGCTGTTTTATACTGGAAATCATGAACCAACCAGCCCAAATGCATACCCTATTGCATGGATAGTAATGTTCCAGGAATTATCAATGGCCCCCCCAAAACACTCACCATTATGGTTAAAACTACCGCTATAAGCAATGCTTTTAATGATCACTTTGCAAATGTAGTCACTACCAGTAACACAATATTGTGCAACAACACTTGTAGTAGCCTTCCTGGTGCGAAAAACTTGAATTCAATTTTCCTTTATACGGCAACCAAAGATGAAATCAACAAAACAATTCTTACACTGAAAGACACCAAGTCAGTAAGAGACGATGGCGTATCGGTTCAAATTATAAAACACTTATCTGCACTTCTTGCTGAGCCATTAACATATGTCATCAATGATATTTTCGAAACGGGTAGGTTTCCCGCAAAATTAAAAGTCGCCATAATAATACCCGTGTTTAAGAAAGGTGACAAGATGAAGTTGCAAATTATCGTCCAATCGCCATACTTCCAGCACTGACCAAAGTTGTTGAAAGGGCAATGCACCGTAGACTCAACAATTTTTTTTAGAAACATAATTTGTACGCACCTGAGCAATACGGCTTAAGGAAGAGAAAATCAACAGAATATGCTCTACTTAATATTGTCGAAAAACAAAAGTAAACATCGAAAATAAATTACTTACAATGGGTATATTCGTTTACCTCACAAAAGTATTTCATATGCTTGACCATGACATATTAATAACCAAATTAGAGCACTATGGAATACACGGGACTGCCCTAACTCTTTTGTCTAACTATATAAATATGTGTAACAGCTGTGTCATCTTGTTGATGTATAACGAACAGAGGGGCTCCGCAAGGATCAATTCTTGGGCCTTTTTTGTTCCTAGCTTATATCAATGATCTACCATCCATCACTTCTGAAGATTGCATGCTTTACGCAGATGACACGAATATATTTATAACAGCCAAAAACCAAAATATACTATACGACAAAGCAGCAACAGCCCTGAAAAAACTATAATTTTGGCTTCATGGAAGCAAGCTCCTCACCAACAGCTCTAAAGTAATTGTATTATCTTTGCCCACCAAAACACTCACCTTACTTCAACTAATCATCTTGAAATAGATAACACAGTACTGGAAAGGGCTAGTAAAACAAAATTTCTTGGTGTCTACTTAGGCGCACAACCTTCATGTCACACGCATGTTCACGAAACAACTCTGAAGATTTACGTAAAAATACCTATTCTTTACTGGCTACGCTACATTTTTCTATTAAAGACAACATTAACGTTATACCATTCTTTCATACATTCACACATCACATATGCAATAGCAATTTATGGATTGACATACCCACAATGTGGAAACCCCTCAAAGCAGTGCAGAGTACAGCACTACGTGCCCTTCTTTTTATACCAAAAACAGACCCAGTTTCATATGCTTATGGATTACTAAACATACAACCCACAATAGATTGTTTCAATTATCGTGTTTTACTACTTGTCTACATACTATTACATAACACTGTTCTATGCCCGTCAATAGCATTAACATATCAAAAGTTCACATATTCATTACGTTGCACCTTAACTACACCATTATGCATACCCTGCATAAGGACTAACTACCTATCACATTCACTTTCTTATATTGCATCAGAACTCTCGAACTCTTTTAACTTGTACTATCACATCATCCATATCATTTCATTTATATAAACAATTCGTTCCAGATAATGTACAAAACTTACAAGAGTAATGTTTGTATTTATAAATGTTATTCCGATTTGTTCCTGCAATTGGTTACTTGGTAATTATCTAAAACTTGTCTTCAGCATCAGCTGCAGCCAGACTAACTGCACATGAAACCTTAATTCAATCTAAAATAGAATATGCCTGTACTATTTATGACAACCATCAAATTAATGTAATTAATTCTCTATAATAGGTGCAGAAAAAATGTGCCAGAATCGTTCTTGTGGACTATGCTCCTACAAATGAAGTGTTTCAGCTCTAAAACCTAGGTTGTGTCTTCTCTCACAGGCCTCTCACTGCAAAAGTGCTCGACAACTATTTTTCTGCAGGTTTTTTAATTCATTACTCCAGGAAACTAAATCAAATTTCAAATGTTTCTCTCACCACATGCATGCATCAAAATGCTGCGTATCTGCCATGCGTCAATTCTACTACTCATCAATGTTCATTCTTTCTGCATAGTGCCCAACAATGTTATGCCCTTCCTTCTGATAATGCCCTAATCACCAATATATTTCTCGTTTCAAAGCAACCTTTGAAGGCCATCAGTAAATTTACGAGATCTAACATGACTGGCCATTTCTTCAGTCTGCTCCACCCTCATGCAATGTCCCACGTCGAAATCTTTGAGGTATCATATGCATAAATTGGTGAGTTAATAAATCAAAATGCAGGTATGCAGGCATCACTTATACCAGGTAGGTACATAATATCCAACCTTGTATAGGGGAGGATATATCAAAACAAGGTCAAGGCCGTGTATACATGCAACATGAGATGTCAGTTGTATTACTATCTATGATAAAGGAAAAACTCAGCACTAGCTTATGACTGAAAAGAGAGAGCATGCAAAGAAGGATGATCGTTCCAGGTTGTGTTTGGAAGATTGAAATCACCCAGGAGTAGGATCGGTTACGAAAGAAATCACGTGAACTATAAGGTTTAATAAACTATCATGCACTGCTAACTGAAAAATATATGCGTTGTGGAGGGTGAGCAATAACGCATGATACATATTAAAGCTTTTTGATGGAAAGTAAGGCTAAAGTAATTGATTACATTTCTTTAATTGCTCACTTACTTTGCTGGGGCTGTAATCAACCTCTATAATCAGTTACAATTTAAAGGAAGTAATTGTAATTGTTGCATGAGTGGCAGAGCGTATCAGTTGAGATCAAATATGATGTAAGGATTTCAGGCAGGGGTTGCGTGTGTGTGTTAGTGACGCATCTGTTGAAACATAGAAAGGCAGAAAAGTTTCTTTAGCATTGTTTTGTGATGTTTTTTGATGTTAAATGACTCTTACATTGCACATTGTCATGCTAAGGATGTGTCTGTTTCCTTAAATATCTGCTGGTAAAGCCACAAAAAAGACAGATGGAAGTTAACACATGTCCTGTGTCTTATGTATCGCTTCTGCACTTTATTCCCTCCCAGAATTTATATGTACCACCTTGCAAGTTGACAAAAGATGACAACAGGGCATATACTAAAGCTCCTGTAAGATCACAGCTTGAAGATGACAACCAGTTTACCTTCGTTAGGAAAAAAAGTGCTGAAATTCAGGATATCACTGTCTGCATATGTTGTAAGTGGAGTCTCGTGAACTTAAAAAAGGTGTTGCTCCCACAAAGAAATTTTTCTTTCTGTACAGCGACCAATCTGGAGAACTATGCAGATGATAAGTAAAACAGATCACAGTTAGGCGAAATGATGTGATTCCTGACACTATAAATGAATGCAAGAGTACTTATATTACCATCATATTACAAGTGAAGTATTATATTCAATATGAACCTCAGCTTGCTTTGCCATGGTGTTCCTGTGGGTGTACACCTTCTTACCACTGTGGCAGCATTGCCAGAACTAACGTCTCCGTCAAAATCTTGTGCAGGTGTGACACAAGCAGGCCACTATTTCTATCTATGATTCTACATTGTCTGACAGCTCCAGTGGAGTACACATCATGATGGCTGGAGCCATCCCTGTGTGGCACCAGTTAGATTTTGACAAGCTGCATACTTTTATTTGAGACAACTGCGTGGGAAAAAGAAAAGGACACCGTGCAAGGAAATAATTTTAAGTAAATGTAGGGGCTTGCGGTGAGGGAATTCTGAAAAGGTCTGATGTGTCATCTTGCAATAGAGAAGCAACATTTATACCTAGTCTGTCTCATGTTAGTAGGAGTCTGCTAAACATTGGCTGTACAAGTCTGTGGCTAAGGAAGGATGATGGCCAGTAGATGCCCTCTTGAAATGTTAACCTGCACCCTTCTCCCATCTCCTTCTTGGTGCACTGGAAGTTTTTGCCCGATAGGTACTAGTTCCTTCAGTGGGTGCTCCTGAAGGGCTTGAGATTGATCTCACTCTTACCACCTGCTTTACCCAAGGGCCAAGCCTGGTGCTGGTACTTGCTTGCTCAGTAGCCATTTTTCAATAGAAAAAGAGGCTTCAAGCATTACACAAACAAAGCTAGAGCATTAAAAGATTACTATATATATGATGTTCTGTACACACACCTCCCCTATACAATACACTAAACAGTCACAAATTACCTCTATGGTGTGCCTGATTAAGCCATAAGAAAGCATGTAGTTTCTTGATGTTATTTTTTTTATCAGTAAATTAACCTTGGAAAAACCAGATTGTTATCAGTGGTGCTTGATATAGAGTGCATGAAACCAGTGAATATAAACTGCAATGATGCCACCAGAAGCATCAGCAAAAGTAAATTCACCCTGCTGGAAACCATATTCTGCAGTAAGACTGTCCAGGTAACAATGCATTTTCAATAATATCATTACTTCTAACTCCGCCATTCGCAAAATCCTACTTCATCCATACCTTGGTGTGAACCCAATAATTATTGTCCCGTGAGGTGTTACTAAAAGTTAACAGCTCATTTAAGACCTGCCAGCCCCAGTGCTAACCCCATCAAATATAGGCTTTAATAAGTAATGCTGTGTTCTCATCCCTTCAAGAAATTTTCAGCATCATCTTCATAGCCGTCTTTTTAAGACTCTATGATCAGGAATGCGATGCATCTCCACATCTGATGAAAGGCACTAGCCGAATTACCACCCCATCTTGCCAACAAGCAGCCCCTGTAAAATGCATGAACACGTACTATCATCTCAGGTCACCATAAGTTTGCTGAAACCACCTTGTTCTTAGTTCTGGCACAGCATGGTCTTCAGAAATCAATTTCTTGCAAAGCTCAACTTGCTTCATTGACAAACTGGACATATAATTTTTTACCATTCTTCAATAGCTATTTTTCTTGATTACTCGATAGAAGTCAATAAATTGAACCATGAGCTACCACTTTTCAAAGAAAGTTAATGCTACCACTTAATAAGAAAGTGGATGGTCATCTCCTGTACCTAGCCTGAGTATATCTTAATAATCATTTTCAATTTGGAGCATATATGTGATGGAAAGAAATATGCAGTACCACTGGAGTCTGTCATAGCTATTTTGCATATCTTTGAATGGGCCATGCACAAATTTTGAATGAGTTCTGCCATAATTAAACTAGAACTTTTGCTTGTCACAAAATGTTTTTTTTACAGGGTAAATTGATATGGGCTCGTTAGGCTGAAGTAGGTGGCGATGCTGTCCACCGCAACGCCACCAATGAGACAGGGGACGGCGCGTGTATAATTAAGGCCCACACACGAGGCCTAATGACAGTGCTGAATTTCCATTTTACACACACACGCGCGCTCTAGGTATGCTTTACCGCAATACAGTGCGTGCACTTCGCTGCATAACACGACTGCATTGCGGCAATGTCAACTTTCAGAAAGACGTTTAGGGGTCGGCTATTTAAGCTATACAACGCTCCCAGCAATAAATTTTCCGTTTTATTTCTTTTTTTTTATTTGTATACACCTACCTAAACAGACACTGCTAAGAAAACCGATTGTCATCATTGGTGACAGCTTAAGCTACTCGAACAATCACGTCGGGTGAATGCTTGTTCCTATCCTGTCGCTTCCACCTTGCGCATTCCGAATCTGTCTCGCGCAGTTACGCAAGACGGAGGTTAAATAAAAGTGTTGGTTCAAGTAATTTGCGCAAATGACAGTCCAACTGTAAGCGATCGGTCCACGCAACACAGGCATACCACACGTCCACGTATACGTACGCCACAATACTACACAAAATTGTGCGTCAAACAGGCATTCACAAATCGAATAACACATGGTCTTTATTTCACGCTCGTACAGCTCGTTATCATAGCTTATAGATTTGGCGGCGAACAGTTCGGGAGATAGGCGTTATCTACTAAGCACCACGGAGAAGCTCCCTCCACTCATCAGCGTCCACTAAACACGGCGACATCGCAGGAACAAAAGCGGCAAGACTTGCACGTGAATTACTTTCTATAACACTTCTACACAACGCTACCACGTCCCCATGGGCAGAGGCGGTTCTCGCTAATGCGCACAGCTCACGGTAACACCACAGGTTAAACCAACAACCACCACGGAGAAAGGCCCCCCGCACCATGCATGGCACCGTCCCACCATAGAGTTTCTGACAAGTTAGTGAGAAACCACACTACCTAAACCGCCTAAAAGAACTTGAGCCAAACGATTCCGCCGTCACCTATTTATACGCTTCAAGCCAAGTCAAGTCGGTTTTAAGCGGCTATATGGGTGAGCCGAACGCTTTACCCCTCAAACCACTCGGTTCACCCGGTGGCAGCAACGGCGGCCAGAAAGGCAACATGGGAAACAGCTCCGAAAGTGCGCACATCTTTTCGAACACAAAACCGACAACACTACCTCTACACGCAACGCACTTCATGAGAAAGGCGAGGCAGAAAGGAGGCGGCGCCGCCACTGTCGCGCCGAGTAGCGCCGAGATGGCCGAGGCGCCGGCTGGCGCCTGGCGCGCCGGCGACGGCGAGCTGGGCGAGTCCCGGCGCCCCGGCGGCCCCGCTGGCGTTGTACAGTGTACTAGAAGGGAAGCAGATGAACGAACGGAGCGGCCGCGCCGCGTGGTCCTACGCATGGCCGAATCTCGGGTGATGTTCCGACGGGCGATCGTAGCCGTATCGGCGGCGCCGTAGTTGCTGTATAGTCACTTAGTACTTACATGCTTTGTACTGGAGCTGTCGAGAGCGTCTGCATTTGGCGCGCGCGCGTTGTAGCCTTGCCTACGCAAGCGTGTAATTGCGCATTTCGAGTGCTTTTAGCGCATTATTGAGCTATAAACAGTGTCTGAACGCCTGCTACGAGCCATGGTGCACAAGTGAATATGCAGGTGCACCAAAATCGCGCCGCGTCATTCCCTGCTAGGAGCCTACCGACCCTCGAAGAAGGCGACAATCGGATTTCGCATAGATGCACCCAAGTCCTTAATGATTGCTGTGCGGCGTCCAAGCAACACACAAAGCCGTAATGCACCGTAATCGATTACGAACGCACAGCGAAGAGTGAAGAAGTAACCAACCAGTGACGAAAGCCTACAGTCCTGCGATATCTAGAGCATTGATGCTTAATGAGCTACAATGCGCTCGATTTTTCATGAGTTAACCTGAGTACATATATAACTCTATATATAACTCTATCTCAACGTTTATATTGGTGACGGCTGAGTTCTAGCGTGCCAGTTTTGCGCAGTTTAAAAGCCGAAAGGCTATCTTGTTTCAGCAGCGTGCTTCACGTTTACTGTGCACCGGTTATACCACCTCTGAAGGCTTGAAACACCAAGGGAGCCGAGCCGAAGGCACGCGTTCAGCTGCGAGGAACGAACCTCATGTATCAGGGCTTATCTCAAGCATACTATAATGCGCAGGTGTGTAAATATAACCCGTCTGTTTTTCAACCAGTTCCCCTTTTCTATCGACAGCTTACATTGTGCTGTTTTCCAGGTCTGCTGTCGATGTCATTGCAAGAATTTGCTTCACAATGTTTTGTATAATCATTTAATTGCTTTATCCATAAAGTTTTCTACACAGAGTCCAGGCAATGACGCTTAGACTCCTACAGACGGATTCATATCCAAATCTGGCCTTACTTTCATATTTACCCAGATACTTACACTAGCAGATCGTGCCGCCGTCTTGGGGAAGTAGCTAATTTAGAGCATATGCTCTGGCGTTGACCCTCGTTACTGCGCAGTGATCAAGACGGCCCCAAAGCTGATCGCCACCAAAGGGGATCAGGCTTTGGGCCGTCCAGAGAGCCCGCGATCCGGCGGTCAGGCTTGCCCTGCCCGTCATAACGTGGGAGAAGCCCACAGCGCGCTAGTCGCGTCTCAGGATTCCAATGTTCCACCATCCATCCGTCCGTCAAGTGTCAAAAGTGAAGCCAGGAGGGACGGTGGTGCTCTACGCTTCGCAATATTAGGTTTATATATATATATATATATATATATATATATATATATATATATATATATATATATATATATATATATATATATATATGTATATATATATATATATATATATATATATATATATATATATATATATATATATATATATATATATATATATATATATATATATATATATATACTAATACGGCCAGTAAAGTCACACCTCCCCCACCCTGCCCCATTAACAACAAGCCGTACAACGCCCCTGAGGACAACCGTTTTGTTCGCGCTCCAGTTACGTTTGAATTCCGATACCTTTGAGCCCTCGTAATGACGAAAAAGTCACATTTACTCAGCGCATTTGTAAAGAGACGCACCGTACACACAGCGTCTCCGTGGGTAAATATTCGGCCTGGTTTTTGCAGGGTAAAATATCTGCACACAGCTCTCTGAGCATAGGTAAATCCCAATAAAGCAGCTCAGTTACTCTGAATAAACTATAGACGCCGAATCGCCACTAGCAGAAAGGATCAAGACAGAAAAAAATCAATAAGGCACGCACTTTCTGTTTCATCGGTCTCTTTCTTCCGGCGGTCGTCCGGCGTCTAGTTAATTGTCAGTAATGTACTAACAAGCCCAGCAATTAGTTCGGCTCAATTACAGTGAGATCGTGAATCTTCACTGTTGCAATCAGTCCGTTTTCATTTTTTTGATAATTTTCGTACCTCTCAACAGTCGCTTCGGTTACAAAAATTAATTTGCAGTACTCTCAAAGGCATATATGAAGCAAGCATCCATTAAAAGCTTTGAAGTTTCGTCCATCGAGGCTTACGACGACAAGTACTAGGCTTAATAATGACAGACACGAAACGAAAGCCACATCAGTAATAGTGTCGGGATGGCCGGGTGCCGCCGACGCCCGACGCGCCCAGCAGTTCTCGCGCGCCGCGCAGCGCGCCTTCATATACAGGGTGTTTCAAGAAATGTGTCCACTATTTAAAAAAAAATCAGGAAAATGCGGTATTTATTCACTGTCTACACAAGTGCTTTTTCTGTAGCGGCAGGCATCTTAAGATGGTTGAAGACATGATTTGGGGACAGTAATTAACTAAGTTAAATTAATTAACTTTGTAATTAGAGCAGTTAAGTGGTTAAGTCCAACGGGAGAATTGAAGTCCTTCATGCGAAGAACCCATTTCAGCTTTGAGATTTCGAAAAAACGGCCTCTAGGAATAATTGCGTAGTAATGAAGTTCTCCCAAATTCAGCGGCGAAACCGAAACCGAAACGCGGAAGAGCGCAACTGCCACATTCGTCTGAGACGTCCACAATGAGTGAACGTCATTATATCAACCATCAACCGACTTCTTGGTGTGCGTGTGCGGGCTGCGCTTGCAGTAGTAGCACTCATGACGAACATACGTTAACGAACGGGGAAGAACTGCACCTCTGTAACCGCTGTCTTCAACAGTGACGTCATTCCTTGTCGTCTGCTTGTTGCGCTCATCGGTGCTTCGGTTTCGGTTTCGCCATTGAATTTGCCTGAATTTCATTACGCCACAGTAATTAATAGCGGCCGCTTTTTCGAAATCTCAAAGCTGAAATGGGTTCTTCGCATGAACGGACTTGAATACTCCCATTGGACTTAGCCACCAAACTCCGCTAATTAAAAAGTTAATTAATTTAACTTTCTTAATTACTGTCCCAAATCATGTCTTCAGCCATCTTAAAATGCCTGCCGCTACAGAAAAAGCAATTGTGAAGACAGCGAGCAAATACCGCATTTAGCTGATTTTTTAAAAATAGTGGACACATTTCTTGAAACACCCTGTATATAGTCTAACTGAGCAATTGCAGCGCCTGCGCTACGGTCGATGCGGAAGGCATCAGGCGGCGAGGCATGTTCACGCCACTCAACAGTTGTAGTACACTTAGGGTTACCAATCTTCCCGGATTTCATGGTACTGTCCCGAATTTTCATACAGCGTGTCTAGTCCCGCGATGTCCCTGTCCGGACAGATATATGTCCCGGGTTTGTTCCGGACCATCCAGTTAGAACTCCAGGAAGATGAAGTGTTGCGAACAGCGCGTAGCCAGCTGAAGTACCACTTCAAGAGGCCGCAACAATAAATAAACAATGAATTTGTCTGGAAGGTACTGCAATGAAGAAAACTGATTTCTCCGGCTCCCTACGTTAGTGTATGCCCCCCCCCCCCCCTCCCCCTCCTCCGTCCTGTCTCCCTTCATTGAAGAGTTGGTAACCCTATAGGTACACACTACCTCTAGGCAGCGTACGTGAACGGCGCCAAACACCAGCAATGGACACTTGGGGAAAAGTTAGATCACATTTTCTGAGTCTAACTTCCAAGAGAGGTCAAATGAAGTACCGAAGAGAGTCAGGTTGAATATTTTTTTTTTCAACTAAGGGCTGTCCAAAGGGCCCGCGAACGGGCGGAGGACCATGGTCTTCCGGTCCCAACGTGGGCGCGGCCCGCAGCTACGAGCTTGTAGTTCCTTGGGACTTTATTAAAGTTTGTTGACTGACTGACTGAGTGTACCACTGTTTCGACTACTAATTTGCCTCGGAACGGTGACATGTGCAACACCTCGAGCAACATTTTTGCTAGTATTTGAGAAAATGAGTTTGAGCGGTCAGCAACAGCAAGTGGTTGCGTCAACTAACATACCGGTGTTCTACTTTCTAGTCTACTAATATATACTTAATCACTTGAGTTGGTAATATTGACGCGTTGTCGTTTGTTTATTTTTTAATTTTTTTGGAGAACTTAACGCTTGCCTTGGTGATTTATCTACAAAATGCTGGTTCGTAGATCAGTGTTGTTACGGTATTACTCATGATTCCACGTCCATATTTCTTTCTTGTTCGAAAGCGTCGTGTGACTTGTCAAGGAAAATCCTAAATTTCTGCTTTTATCCTGACTGCATCTATGTTGGCCTGTCGTTTACCGTTTTACTTTCCTTTTGTTCTCATCAGCTTGAGGGCAATCCTGGGCGTCATTCATCACTATATTTTACTTTGGCTATAGCGAAAATATATTTCACGTTAATACTCATCAAAGTGCGAACACTAAAAGACTGAATAAGATGTCGCAGGACAACGTGTATGTGTGCCAGTTTGTAGTCCGTAGAGGTCCGGCTGGCCCGTATGTGTCTTTCATACTCTCTCACGCATCCCAGACTTTTCACATATACTATTAAGAGCAAAATTTTTAAAAAAGGATGACAAATGAATATATCGCCACGTGCGTGGCGCAAGAAAGACAACACAGATGCACATATGCTGTGTACAGAAGGTAGAAACAGCAACGAAGAACTCGCTGGCGCGGTGCTCTAAAGAGACCGACCTGCTGCTGTTCTCTCGATCACTGTGTTACGACCACTGTCTTGACGTTTGTGGCTACCTCAGCACGTTGGCTTTCAATGAACCGAGTGACCGTGAATCGCCTAGAAACCAGGAAAAAAAAATCACGTTGCCCCTGATCCATTCGCCTAACACGGCTTGAATACCAAAGCCATCGTGCGCGACTATATAAACGTGCAATTCATATCGCGCAAAACCCACATTTGCTTTTTTTATTACTTTTTTTTGTACGTGAAGGCCGCAAAGGCGAAGTTAGCGCACAGCTTGGCACTTGAGAGGCCACTAGATTTCTTGAGCTAGGTTTTCGACCAACGGCCACCTTCGCTTGAGACGTACAAGGCTTTCGCCTTAATAAATGATGAGTTTGTGACGGCGTTTTCACCCTTGGGCATAACGTGTATTTTGCATGATCTAATCTGTGTTTATTATTTTAGTGATGAGGCTTGAACATGGACAAAGGCAAATGACTATAGGGGGGAGCGTCATATGGCATTACAGGTCACTTTTCCCGTTTAATCAGGCATATAGGGCTTTCGCATTAATGCGAATGATTTTATATGAAGTACACCGATTCATTGTGATAGATACACATTTGTTCGCGTAATGCAGACGTCTACGTTGCGGCATCAACTCGCCATGTTTCAAAAGCGCATAATTCAAGGATTAACGGGGCCGCTGGTAAGGCGCACAGAAACCAAAATGTGGCACAATGCCGGTCTGCGCTGTGGTGGTGCGCTTCTTTCTCGTCTACGTCCCTGGTTTTTCCCAATGTTGGCCCAACAACACAAGCATTCAATGCTAGAATGGTCGAGCTGCGCGCAAGCGCAATGCGCTTTGTATAACGAAGATAAAGTGCAGTACAAAGCAATGATCATTATATGAAGTGGCATTTTGAAAATGTGGTGCAGTGCGAAGCAAGCCGAGTGACACTTGTCTTGTTTCGCTCTGGGCCACCTTAACACAATTGAAAAACCAAGTAGGCGAAACCGCTATTCCTGCTGTTAAATGCAGTATTTACAAAATTGACCGTCAGCAATTGAAACATGATCCACCCCGCGTTACTCTGGCAAGAGCTGACCAACGTGTATCGCATAAACCAGGGGTCTCAAACACGCGGCCCGCGGACCTCTCGCTATAGGCAGCCGGAGATCTGCACGTGATTGCCTTCGTCACTTTTTTTTTTTCAACAAGCATGTTCAGGAGCTACACAGGCATGTACTCTAGCATAGGGAGTCAGTGAAATCAGTTTTCTTTATTGTTAGCATGGACGTCCGGAGGGGGGGTGCAAAGAGGGCTGGAAATTTTGGATATTTTTCTATGCAGTAGCAATAAGCTATACACAGCTTGATTAGCACACTCAGGTCCCGCATAAACATGCATGTGAAACGGCCTGCAGGATTGCCAGCCAACTTTACACGTTATACGACCATGTCACGGAAAGGCTACCTGTGCTAATCCCCCCCCCCCTTTTTTTTTTTCATTTTTCACCGATGCACCTGCGCTGGAAAAAATTCTGCGGATGCTCTTGATTGTGACGGCCTCTTGAGGTGGTACTTGAGCTGGCTACGTGCAGCTCAAACACTTCCTCTTGCTGGAGAATGTGCTCGTAAATGTCGCACTTCGGTCAGCTAAAGTGGCGAAAGCCCCTTGCAGCCACCGCTAGCTGCCGCAACATTGCTTCTTGCGTGCGATTCGTGCCAACTTCGTGTTCCATGGCGTGACGAGCGTTGTTGGGCGTGCGTGGGATTCCAGAAATTTTTAACTGGACGGTCCCGAACAAATACGGGATGGTTGGTAATCCTAGACCACACCCGCGGCGGCGGCCAGCCCTTGCCCATGCGCGGTGGTAGCAGCGAAGATTGGTCCCGGAGTTTGTCTCTGCCTAACATGCGTCGCGAGGCGATGACTTTTTGTCGCATAAAAGCTCACTGCGACGCTCAACTCGCCGACGCAACAATTTGCCGCAAAAGGTCTTCCGCCTTTCGGTAACCGCTGAGACTGGTCGAACAATGATAACGACTTCCGCGCGGTTGCGGCGGTGCCTTAAAGGATAAGCATCTGAAAAGTGCGGAGGTGAGGAGGCCGGTGGCATTGAACGTGCCCTATTGACACAACGCCGACAAACTTATCACAGTCATCTGCAGATATCTACTCGGCTGCGCGTGTTTAAACCGTATGATGCCGTTTGAAAGCTCGCCGCCGCCGCGTTGTGCGAGGCCGCTTGCGCGTTGCTTACAAAATGCATATCTTCGTCGTGTTAGACTACTCCCCGCACTCAAGCACGATCCAGGGTGAAGCATGCGCGAAGAACGCACAAACGCGCGCATACAGTAGACTGCAAACGGCCCGGCATGCGACGGCGAGAGCCGAAGCGACGTGCTGCACGCAACTAGCCAGGGATGATTGGTTCCACTTGGCGGTACCGCGCTTCAGTGGTACGGCGTGAGTTCATTGCGAACGGGGTTTAATTGACTCGTGAGCACACAGTGGACACAGGCACAGTGGACGCGAAAAGGCCTAACGTCTCTGGGTTGTTAGCACTTTTAATAAAAAAATACAACGAAAAAAAAGACAGTTTGGTCGCTAAGTGCACGTTTTTAAGGGCGAGTCCACCCACATACAACGAACTACTGATATAACAACCGCTTATTGCGGCACTTTCGAGTTCGTTATTAACAAGTTTCACAGTAAATATGTACCGCTGTCCTCAGGTGGTACCAAACAAACAAACAAACAAACAAACAAACAAACAAACAAACAAACAAACGAACGAACGAACAAACAAACAAAAAAGAAATCTGAACAGGAACGTCATTTATAAATTGAATGGGGCTGTTTACGAATTTTTTTAGGCACTCAATGCACAGCGGAACTTGGTATTTGCTGCACAGATAGCTACTGTGCATTTATGCCGAGCACACATGGGAGCACACGCGAAGGCGACGTGCGACAGGTATACATTAGCCAACTCGATTTCGTGACAAAAGTAATTAGATGCACCTTAAAAGGGACTGCGATTAACGCCGCTTTTTCAAATAAAAGCTCCGCTACAATAAAAAGTGAAATTCTGCCTATGTGCAATTGTACCAGTGCGATAGCTGCCGTATTAAGGCTAACACCATAAACCAAAATCAAGCCCAAAAAATGCTTCGTTGAAGTACACTGTATAAGGGCAACGAAAATTTCTGTGTTGCAAGTGAATCGTTAGGTTCTGTTTTGTAAACGGTTTATTTATTTATTTATTTATTTATTTATTTATTTATTTATTTATTTATTTATTTATTTCAGTACCCTCAGGGCCCGAGGGCATTACAGAGGGGAGTGGGTATACATTTGTGATACAACAAACATAAAAAAGCAATAACTTGGGGTTACATAAATACAATGAAAGAAATCAACAATTAACAGCGCACAATAAGAGAACAAATACAGTTGGTTATGAATTCAAAGTATAACAATGTCTCCTACAACAAGGAAACAAGGGAGGACACAAAATGGGACACTTCACAGACATGTTCTAGCGACGCTCTTAAGGCGCTCATTTAGGCCACTGCAGCACTGCAGCCGATAGCGAGCACTAATCAAGAAGGTGATCAAGGCACGTGAAAATCCAAATTTGCTGTCCGCGCCACATGTCGTAGCGAAGTAAAAACTTAAAATAGCCTTCTCCTATACCTCGCTAGATGGTACCACCAATTTTGAACATTTCTTTAAAAATTATGGGTGCTCGAAACGAAGTGGCAAAGTGGTACACATTTGTGCCACTGTCGTACGAAGAGTTAAAAAGACAGGAAGTTCAAACGCGGATACGACAGACAAGTTAAAAGAGTGAACAATTATCTCTCGCGTAGACCACCACGCACACCTGATTGAGTATCTTGATTTTAGCAGCGCACTGAGGGACGAGGAGTAAGAAAAGAAGGTGCACAACACGGGCGCTATGAATCCGTACCAACTAGCTCAAGTTTCAATTCTGATTGAGTATCGTCTCTTGCCTGGGAATGCGCAGATGAGTATGTGTGAGTAGGCGTGAGTATAAACGTGAGTGAGTGCCTATGAGCGTGAGTCGGCGTGAGTATGAACGTGAGTGAGTGCCTATAGTGTGAGGATGAACGTGAGTACTCATGAGTAATGAGTGTGAACGTGAGTGGGTGCCTACGAGTGTGAGTTGTCGTGAGTGTGAACGTGAGTAAGTAAACTCATGAGTGTGAGTAGTCGTGAGTGTGAACACGGAGGTGTGAGTGTAACACGGAGGTGTGCGTCTCCGTGTTACTTCTTGTGTCCCGTTTCTTTGCGCTACCAGTTTCATTCAATCATGAGTACTCACTCTCATGAGTATTCACGTACACACTGACGTCCAGTCACACTCATGAGTGCACGCTAACTCACGTTCACACTCACGCTCACTCACACTCATGAGTTCTCACTCGCGTTCACACTCACGTCCACTCATACTCATGAGTGTTCACTCACGTTCACTCACGTCCACTCACACTCATGAGTTCTCACTCACGTTCACACTCACGTCTACTCACACTCATGAGTACTCACTCATACTCAACTCACCACGTTCAAATGAGTGTGAGTGAGTGTGCGTTGAGTGCACTCATGAGTGAGTGTGCCGAGCTATGGTCGTGAGTGTGAACGTGAGTGAGTATTCATGGGTGTGAGTAGGCGTGAGTATGAACATGAGTCAGTGCTTATGATAGTGAGTAGTCGTGAGTGTAAACGTGATTGAGTGCCTATGAGTGTGAGTGGACGTGAGTGTGAACATCAGTGAGTGCCTACGAGCGTGTGTAGTGAGTGTGAACGTGAGTGAGTACTCATGAGTGTGAGTGGACGTGAGTGTGAACGTGAGTGAGTACTCATGAGTGTGAGTAGTCGTGAGTGTGAACGTGAGTGAGTACTCATGAGTGTGACTGGACGTGAGTGTGAACGTGAGTGAGTACTCATGAGTGGGAGTGGACGTGAGTGTGAACGTGAGTCAGCACTCATGAGTGAGTAGGCGTGACTATGAACGTGAGTGAGTACTCATGAATGTGAGTGGACGTGAGTGTGAACGTGAGTGAGTACTCATGAGTGTGAGTAGGCGTGAGTATGAACGTGAGTGAGTACTCATTAGTTTGAGTATTTCGTGAGTATGAACGTGAGTGAGTACTCATGAGTGTGAGTGGAAGTGAGTGTGAACGTGAGTGAGCACTCATGAGTGTGAGTAGGCGTGAGTATGAACGTGAGTGAGTACTCATGAGTGTGAGTGGACGTGAGTGTGAACGTGAGTGAGTACTTATGAGTGTGAGTAGGCGTGAGTATGAACGTGAGTGAGTACTCATGAGTGTGAGTATTTCGTGAGTATGAACGTGAGTGAGTACTCATGAGTGTGAGTATTTCGTGAGTATGAACGTGAGTGAGTACTCATGAGTGTGAGTGGACGTGAGTGTGAACATGAGTGAGCACTCATGAGTGTGAGTAGGCGTGAGTATGAACGTGAGTGAGTGCGAAGGCTAAAAAAATTTTCGTGAGTGAGTTTGAGTGAGTAATCCCTTAAAGTGCCGACCTATCCCAGATGGGAGACGCGCGCGTTCGTTTGTTCGCGCGTGCCGCGTCTCTCCTCCAGCCAGGCGGCCCGGCCGCGCGTTCAAGTGTATGCGACGCCAGCGCTGCCGCTACTTTCTACAAAAGAGGGGACACCACTTTGCAAGGCGCTCCAGCTTCGGTTGCGCCACTCAAAACATTCTAGTACACTCTACTTATTCTCACCGGGTCGGAATAGTCACTGCCCTCCTCCCAAGTACAGTGTTCTAGAAGGGGGTAGTGGGATCAGGGAGAGCCCGCGGGTGAGGCATCTTACGTCGACGCCGCGAGATGGCGCCACTAGCGCGTGGGCTGTACGGAACGCGAGACGCACAGCCTTAGCAACGTGGAGAAAGCAGTGTGCGCTGGTGCTTCGCCGAAAAGGGGAAGCGCGCAGCTCCTTGGCATGTTTTCTGAAATCTTCCTCTGAATTGAGACAAGCGCAGAGAAAGGTGGTACGGCGGACGTTTCAAGCTCGCATGAAAATAAAGCCGACCCAACGAGTACTGACAAACGGCCGCACGACAATGCGGCTGATTTGTAAAATAAATGCTCGCGAGCACCATAGAATGGGTAAACTGCTTAATTCATTTGCCTTTAACAACTTTCGTGCACGTTAGGACGCAATCGAATTGACAAGTTCGAGTGAGCCAAGCAATTGCGGCGCATGTACTAACACATTCGGCACACGAGCGGTTTTGTTTCGTTTGATTCTATTCCTTGCTGCGCGAAGCTTTTGTGCCGTACTTGAGACTTTCTTCTTAAGCTGTCGCATCAGCCTTGACTGTCGCGTAAGAAGGGCCCTTTTCAGGTACCGACAGGAGATTCATGCTTGCCCTGAAAACCAAAAACAGCAAATGGGAGACTTACCAGATCCGTTTTGATAGAAATAGCGCAGGAGTTGAAAAACTATGATAAAAAATTATTTGCATGACAGTTATTACTATAATGCAGCAGTTAAACATGCCATCTGATGGTTGTTTTCCAGCACAACGCTTGCTGATGTACAGCCGCCCATTTTTTCAACCTGATCGAACGCGCGAGCGCCGACCGCCGAGCCAATAAGCCCCATTTCCCGGCGTCCCGTTGTCCTGTTCCCGGAACAGCCCAGGAGAAGACAGCTGCACAAGACTGTTAATCGCGTGCATACACGTATGGTCGTTCATTTCGCCGCTGTGCTCAGTTTACGGCTCTTATAGACTGGGTGGTCGACGCTCGCACGTTCAGGTTAAGCTGTACATGCCTTCACGAGTGGTCACTTGCAGCTCAAGGCCCTTAGATAAGTCCGCCCTTGACATGCTGCTGGTTGGCAATGTACCTTTGCAGATACTATAAGCGTCAACACATTGTAGAATGTTCTCAGCTTCCGCACGGCAAGTGACGTGTCCTTGGTCGACCACTCGGCCACAAAGGTATGCTGTATATGGGACGCCGAGCGTGCCTGTATCCACATCCGGCGAGAAAATCACCACCATTTTTAACGTTACTTTTTGATTTGCTTGCATCCTTAATTTGCAATACAGAGCGCCCGTGTAGTCGGGAACACGGTGGCAACTTCAGTAGACCGAGGGAACACTGAGAGTAACTAAATATTCGGGCAAACCGGGAGCACGTTGCGACGTCGCCGCGGCAGCTTCATCCGCATCTGTTTCACAACACTCGGACTGCTCATCACAGGGGCGTAGCCAGAAATTTTTTTTCGGGGGGGGGGCACCTCCTTGATTTCGGGGAGGGCACCTCCTTGAAATGGATATTTTTCGCTATGTATGCCATGGCGAAAAAAAATTTCGGGGGGGGCACGTGCCCGGTGTGCCACCCCCTGGCTACGCCACTGGCTCATCACCGCAGACTTTCGATTTTTCAGCCTCACGACGGGTGACGACCGCACTGCTTCGCTTCCTAGATGGTCTTGAATGCGCCGGCTTTTTGCACAAGTAGCTAGGCGCATTGGGCAGCAGCGTCGGAATGGCATCGGGCAGGAGCTCCGGCTTACCACGTGGAGTACGCACTTCTTCACCGTTTATAATATGTATATAATCTCGTACAATGCACGATGGTTCGAAATGCGGTTCACAAACCGCACAAGTCTCGTCGAGTTTCGTTTCTTATCTTGGCGGTGCAGGTTGCGATCCCAAAGCCGCCGTCTTTCGGCGCAGGGAACGACGACGGCTGCTTTCCTTTTGTCCACTTGTACCCTGTTTCACAGCCCGGAGCGAAGCAGTGTCGTTGCCGTTGACGTTTCGACATTCCTACTTCACATGAGTTCAGCCGACTACGCGCGAAAGACTCAAACGGCAGGTTGAAACACTAAAAAGCAGTCAACATCGTGACTCAAGCCCTTCAAAACAAGCGCGCGAAGCACCAGAGGCAGCCAGCCCATGCGACTACAGCGCCGCCGCCAACATCCGGGTCCCGTCCGCACTCGCCGCCTCGCTACAATGCATAGGGCGCTCCGGCTGCTGATCCCACTACCCCCTTCTAGAACACTATATCCCAAGTTCTATTCGCCTCGTGTGCGACCGATGGCGGCGCTGCGAACGGCGCTCCGGTGACGCAAGGGCGGGGATTCCGCTTTTGTCGTCTGCTACGCTCTGGCTAAAACAGCAGCATTTTCGTTATAGTTCGCTCGCGTCGCACGGCGTTCCTCGACTACTAGCTGCATTTTCTTCTTATGATATTTCTTGAGATGACTGCTAGCATTACATGAGTTTATGAAATGTTAACATTTAACATATCTTCTGTATACGGACAGCCATCGCGGTCAGGTTCATGCCACCGAGTTCGTAGCGTCGCTCACTGGGCTGGATGGCGTTGAAATTGCTTTAGTGAAAGCGCGAACGCCCCCCGCCAAGTGAGTTAAAAAGAGTCTCCGCTGCTTTGAAATCGCAGCGCGATCAATTTTGCGGCTTATTCGCAAAAATCAGCGTTGTGTAAACAGACTTGAGGTGAATGAAAATTCACGCTCCACTCCCAATTGTAGTCATGTGGACTTGTGCAGACACGACAGCCTACAAAATGAAATCGATAAATTCATCGACCAGCGGGTTATTGCGGGCCACTAGCACAGATTGGGCGAGCTGGATGCAAATAAGATCGCTCGGAACGAAACGCCAGCAGTGGTGCGCGTGGTACAGTTCGACTCTTATGATTAGAGATAGATACGTTCATGAGCCACATTCATGTTTTCGATCGCGCAGTGCTGCCTACTCGACTGTGCGAGCCTGCCAATGGTAATGACAGGATAGCGCGTACTATATTTCTAATGCTTGGGCAACGCGATCCGCTGCAGTGTTCGCGTTTCACTTGACACCGATAGTACAGGGGTGCTATCGCGGAACGATTCTATTCCTTTTTCTATTCCTTTCGCCGCCATTAGCCTTCTGTGATTGGTCGAAGCGTCTGTCCATCAAGCAGCCGTAAAAGAGCCTGACGTCAAAATGACGTTACCACACAACGGGAGCCGGCGTCGCGCGTTCCCGCCCACTGCTGACGTTTGCTTCGGCGTCACGCGGGAAAGAATTGGAATAGAAAAAGGAATCGTTCCGCGATAGCACCCCAGCTTCGTAAACATTAGGAAAAATCGGCGAATGTGTCCAGGAAGAGGAGAAAGAGAGCTCTTTCCCATCATTCTTTTGGCCCCTATGGCTGATTATTGTGATTCTTTACCGTGCTGTAACAAGATTGAATATTTTAAGGTGGGAGCCTTAGATTCCACAAATTGCGAAAATTGACCGTCGGCGTCCCGCGTCACCAGCGTCAACACGAGTGATGCGAAAATTCATCACATGATCACGTCATCATGACATCCCAGACCGACAAAATTTGTGACGTCATAACGTCATGTCACATGATTACGTCATCACATGACATCGTCGCCTTGCATTGCCTCCGTGATTGGTGGGCCGATCTCGGAGGCGATGCAAAACCAGGTGATGTGTAGAAAGCTTCGATGCAAAACCACGTTACGTCCAGAAAGCATTGGAAGGGGGGGGCGGCGAAGGAACAATACATCGGCTCAAGAAAAAGATGGCTTTCGCCTTCGAGTCAACTTAGGCAAATGCGTAAGGAACTCGAGTCTCTTTAGTACAGTGATCGCACCAAGCCACATCAGGAGTCGACCGTTGAGACCGATTTACAGTATTTAATTGCAAATACATCTTTCGATGCGAAAGCTTCAAATTTATCAACGTTAGTATGATTACACTAATTCTGTTCAGCACATTTTATACCACCGTGAACGAGTGAACAAACGTCGATTTATTAACGTAAGGGTTAAAATATGTTGCAAAAAAATAGAACAAAAACAAAAGAAAATCACTCCAGACAACCTATCGATATTTCATATCCCCGTCATGCATCCCGACTCACCCTGTTTATTTCGTGTTTCAATTTAAAGTACTTACGACGCGCTTACACAGCAGCTGCTAAAAATGTGTATTTAATCAAACGTTGTTGCCGGTAACGCCACTTAATTTATTTGAATGACATCACACGTCGTTTGTCATGCTCCGAACAAATCAATTAAATCGAAGGAGCAGGCTTGGCAACCGAACACGCGCAGCACGCGGTATACATTTATTGCGCTTTAACGCAGAAATGGAAGCTGAAGCCCGAACGCTGAAGTCAGTTATCGAAAATGGGCAGGAAAGTCATTTTGAGTGCGCCACGGCCATAGAACAGTCGCGAAAAGAAAAATTCACCATAGAAGCAGATGTACACATGGATGGCTAGCAGACGACAACACGAGCAATCGACAAAGAACGTGCTCCTGACGGCAACTCCGCTCAATTTTGATGGACATTTTGCTTGAACATTCAGCACAAATTGCTTTATCAAGTCGCCCACCAATATTTCAATAACTCGAGCACGGTAGACAGGCCGGCAGCGTCGAGCAGCCTTCCCGTAGCGAGCGCGCGCGCGAAGAGCTGCATCCGAGTCCTCTCCTTGACGTCACACGCGAGAGGGCGCCACTCCAAGATCTCGAGGCGAATTGATGGCGATGCCAGCGCCGCCACCCGGGCGAAGAGAGAAGCACACACTGGCGACGTTCGTGGAGCCATAGGGAACCAAAGCTCAAGTTTGCGGAGCGACGACAGCGCCGCGCTGCGGCTCTGGAGGCAAGCGCTGGTGAAATTGGGAATAAAGCGCGGCAGAGGGCGCGGCCGATTCAGCCTGTTTCCCCGAAAGCCGACAGCGGCGGCACGCGTTCGCACGCGGTCTTCGGTCGGTGCGGGGAGCTTAGACGTTGTGCCGTGAGCTTGGCACGCTAAACCGAGAGGCTTGCTTTGCGAAGCTGCATTTTCGCGATGGTAGAAGCGACCCCACGAAAGCGAAAGCGAGGTCCGAAGTATTGCTGTTTGCCACAGCAGTGCAGACAGTACCAAAGGCACGCGATCCACCTGTAAAACTGTACGCTTCCCGGACAAGTACGAGAGAACGTACACAAGCGTGGATCACCGCAGTTAAAGGAATAATGTTCTAGCTCTGTCTCGCCTTTCGTTTTGGCTGACTCAATTCTTCGCTTGAAATCGTTTGTTTCGACTACCTGAATCCCGTAACGCGGCGCGTGCATGCAACGACTGCAGTTGTGATTGCTCGCCGTCTCGCATTTTTACATCCAATTACGGTTGTATCTTGAAGCAACTTTGTGTTTTGATTCCTTGTGTTCGTGAGACATAGCTGTCGTTGTTGGATGTTCTCGCTCACATACTTCATACCGCGGTTAGCGTTGCGGTGTTGGTTGCTTTCAAATGAACGCCGCAATTGTCAAAGGTTCACCGCCTGCAATTCACGCGTCGGGAAGGCTGCATCATCGCGCCGGAACGAACGCCTGTGCATTTTCAGCAAACTCTGACATCGTTTTGCTGGTTTGTTCCCAGGTGAAAATGTGAAACTGGGAATCCAACTGGTTTGAACTGGTATTAATTGGGATGAACTGGTCCCAGTTGCAGGCCAACTGGTTTCAGTTGGGAACTAACTGGGAACTGTTGGTCCCAGTTGCAAGTGGTTCCAGTTAGCAGCTGGTCCCAGTTACAGTTCAACTGGCCGCCAACGGGGACCATGACCAGTTGAACTGGTGCAGCTGGTCCCAGTTGGAAACCATAACCAGTTAAATCGGAAGCAAGTGGTCCCAGTTATGTTCTAACTGGAAGTGCGACATGTTGTTCTGGTTATACGATTCTTCACAGTGAAGAAAATATTGAACTCGAATGTATATGACGTATCATTTTTGCACTTGAACAAATGGGCTTTATCCCAAAGTTTTTGCTGTCTTACCCACAGAAGGGTACTGGATCGCTAGCCTAGTAAGGGGCCGATATTAAACAGATAGGACGATGAGAAAATGAGAGTCTCGTGGTTTGCGAATCAGTTATCTTTTCTTATGAAGTCGAGAGTTTGACGGAAACCCGCCTGACCGGGGAAATACATGGACGAAGGAAACAGAGCCGACCAAAGTAAAAATATATTCTTAAACGAATATATTTTTACTATATTTTACTTTGGTCGGCGCTGTGTTTCCTTCGTCCATATCAGAGTCATTCAATGCAAGAAATATTGAATGACTCTGTCCATATCTTTTCTTATATTACCGTCATCCCCTGTGCGTTGTATAACCTCAATGACTCGATTAAAAAATATTATCGTGGAATATTCCGCTGCGCAAACGCACTCAAACGTACGCTTGTTTTAGCTTAAGTATATTCAAATGTATTAAGCTGTTGCCAATCCATTTACGTTCATTGCGGTTACAATACGCACAGGCGAAGCGGTCCCGATTGACGTCGGGGTGTTAAATTGCCGTTATATCGCCGGGCGCATGTCTGCTTGACAGCCATGTGTGCAGCACAGGGTAATTACTTCCGTACAACAAAGAAAAATAGCGCAGCGCCGAGCCGGTAGCTACCATGGCCGAGACTGCCGAATTAGCCGAACCACAAACATCTTCCACTCCCCTCCTCCTCTCTACTGGGACGGCCGACAGCCGTCACTGTAGTTGCGTATCTAACCTTACGCTCAAGTAGTGAATGAAACAGTGAACTATAATCAGACTTAAATATAACCCAGGCGGAAAGCTTTTCAATTTCCAGCTGGATTATTGAACCGGAAATTTTTCCCAGCTGGATAATTTTCCCGCTGGAATGCTTTTTCTAGCTGGAAAAATCTCCAGCTGGGAAAATTTCCGGTTCAATAATACAGCTGGAAATGAAAATATTCCCAGCTGGAAAGCATGCATTTTCCAGCTTTGACTGGAAATTATTCCCAGCTGGAAAGCATGCATTTTCCAGCTTTGACTGGAAATTATTCCCAGCTGGAAAGCATGCATTTTCCAGCTTTGACTGGAAATTATTCCCAGCTGGAAAGCATGCATTTGCAGCCAGAGAAGATTTCACTCTTGGCTGGAAAGCATGAATTTTCCAGGTGAACACATGTTAGTCCCAACTGTAAAATGCTCTATTCCCAGCTTGAACCAGTCGACATTCCTGCTGAGCATGAGAGCATCTCCCAGCTGGCATGTTCATTTACTTTGTTCCAGTTAGTGACAGGAGTAAACCACATTCTAGTCATAGCTAGGTAAATTATGGGGAAGAAAGTTTTCATAAATGTTGCATGGATCCTGGCCCGCTGTTATTGGTGGCCGCCTTGTAGAGCCACAGGGCAAACTGGTTCAGTAAACTGCACAAATTGAAATCATTGTGATGCTGAATCTTGAAGGAATTTATTGCAACGCCGTCTGCAGCAGCTGTTACAAAAACACATCCTGAATGTCCTCTTCTATCAGACTTCTTGTGCTTCAACATCTGAAAGAAATATTAACATGCAGTAAGTGGAAAAGCAATCAACGTAATAAACTCGACATTGAATGTCGGCCATTTAGTTTTTACAACAGTAGGTTTTTTTTTTCAGATATATAGAAATGAAAATTATGCCTTTAATAAGCTTTACAAACGAGAATGGGCATCAGTGCCAGGCCAGGTAAAAGAGCACTGAGCAGCCAATACCTCTACATTGCATGGTGAAGTCAGTTTTTAACTGTAACTCATAAGCAGTCTCTAGCTAATATGCAATTCAGGTTAAACCACAAAATGAAAAAGCTAGCACTTGTTTGTTATTATGTGTAAAGGTATAGCTTTTTTTAACTTCAGGTGCACTGCCCATCATGTATACCTGTCAGAAATATCCTCCCACAATTTACCCCTAGTAACATTCTTGTCAACTCAGGCAAATGCAGCACGACTTAGACAAAGACAGGAGACATATAAAACACAGATGGCGCGCGTCGTGTTCCATGTGTCTCCTTGTCTTCGTCTAAGTTGCGCTGCATTTGTCCGAGTATGTACCAACTCACCCAAGTCAAGGTGTTATTCTTGACAAGTAATTTTATGTTTGCTGCTGATTTTATGACACTACTTGAGAAAAATTGGCAAAGAGGGCAGGGACGAAATGAAGACCAGGGCGGTAACTTTCAACTGTTCATTAACAGAAACCAGGTCGATTTATATAGGCTGCCGAACAAGGTAATCTCGTTACACAAATAGAAACATGGACAAACTAACAGTTATCATGGGCCACTGAAACAGAGTCGCTACATGCACTGACCTGAGGTGTAAAATCATGCCAGCACACATGAACATGTGTCCACTAAAGGATTAATCCGAGTGAAAAACAAAAGTGGCACCGCACAATGATGCATCTATAGGCTATCTTTAAAAAAAATGACTTCTTCATGACTTAAATCTATTGATGGTGCACTAATTCACTGACTGCCTGCCCCTTTTATTAGGAATGCCTCAACTGACTCTCTTTCAGGGCGGCTGCTTGCTCTCGTTACCAACTTGGTTTAGCTGAAGTATGGCGCACAACCACAGCGCCTGCAGTGGTTGTGCATTACACTTCAGCCAAACGACTTTTCTAAGGAGTGCAAGCAGCTGCCCTGAAAGGGAGTCAATCGAGGCGTTTCTAATAATGAAAAGGGCAGGCAGGCAGAGTGAGAAAGAAGTGATTTTTTTAAAGATAGCCTGCAGATGTGTCAAGCTTGAGTTGTGCGCAACCGCTTTTGCTTCTCACTCGACTAGATCCTGTAATGGACATATGTTCATGTGTGCTGGCATGATTTTGCAGCTCGGGTCAATGTAGTTTCCAGCACATGTCTCGACTGTTTCAGTGGCTCATGATGAATTGTTAGTTCGTCAATGTTTCCATTTCTGTAGTGAGATCACCTGATTCAGCAGCCTATACATATATAAAGTGGCGTGGTTTCTTAATAAACATTTGGAAGTTGGCACCCGTGTCTGTCAGTTTGTATCTTCATTTCGTCCCCGTCCTCTTTGCACCATACCAATTTTTCTCAAGCAATGAAATAACTAGCCCAGCAACAAGACCTGTTATAACATCAATCATAGTTCAGCAATCAGGTGACCGGTTTGCACCAAATCGCGTATATAAACGAAGGTAGATGATCGGCAATTCATAATATAATTGAGCAATCAGATTCGTATATATTCACTGTGACTGGCTTCCACAAAATTGTGTGCATAAATAAATAAAGGTAGAAAAACGGGAACTCTTAATTTACTTTGCATTTTAAAGACCAGCATAATAATTAAAACTTGCGTCACATCAGAAGTAATCCGTAGCATTTCAGGAGGTTCGTGCTTACAGTGCCATTTGAAACGAAAAGCAGCGTTCAATGTTGCACTTCTTTTCTGCTCTTTGCAATGCCTTCAGATGTGACAGTTAGTTTTACAGAGAATGCGCTATACCTGCCAAGCAATTCAAAAATGATGTTTCACAAAGCCTAAATGAAATGAACACATAATGAATCTAAGGAAAGTGCAGGGGGACATTATTTGCATGTTTTAACTGTAATATAGCATAACAATGACA
>JALIZH010016911.1:0-17128 GCA_030522465.1 Rhipicephalus appendiculatus
ATACAACGGGGACGCACGACCCACGGCTTAAGGAGCTTCGCCCCTAAAAGGCTTCTAGCGTTTCGCGAGCCGTTTTTTCTCTACTTCTGCCTAAAATTTTTGCACACAGGAATCGCGGTTCACAATGCGGGCAAGCCAAGCAGTGGTCAACAAGGTGACTTCTCTCCCTTATTATTAAGACTTCTTTCGTGTTCCCTGAGTTGGTCATGGAGGCAGCGCCCTGTCTGACCGATGTAGGCTTTGCCGCAAGACAGGGGAATCTCGTACACGGCGTTGTTGGCCCACTTCACAAAACGTTTTTCATCGTTCTTTAGGCAGCCCCCCTTTTGCTCCACACAGGTGGTGCGCCGGCTCAGCTGAGCGAGCTTCTTCGGGGCCGAGAAAACCAACGGCAAGTTGAACCGACTAGCCACTTTTTTAGATGTGAAGCATCTTATGGCGAAGTTTAATCCGGTGGTGGTGGTGTGCGGCGTGGCCTCCCTTACTGCGCATGCGCAAACCCTTTCAAAAAAAATTAGTAAAAAAATACCCCCCACCTCCCCGAAGGGAATCGTGAGGAAATGCGAATGCATTTCTTGCGCCGACACCGACTTTTGCCATCGCCTTGAGAGGCGCCCAGCCAGCGAACGGTCGAGAGTGAGGCGCGAGCGGACGGGAGAGTGGGACGCAGGGAGGAGAGAGAGCGAACGGCGAGAAATGGAGCGGCGATGCACTGCACCTACCCTCTCCTACACTCTCTCGCACCACATGCTCCGGTTGCTAGGGGCGAGGATAAGCGCGCGCGCCCGCAGCTGTTGCTATGGGAGAGGGAGTGAGAGCGGAGAGATAACACCTGCCGGCGCGCGGACACCTCCTCAACCTATCCTCCTCCTCCGCGGACGCCGCCGGACAACGCCGCCTGACATAGAGAGAGAGACGTATGTATACTGCGCGGTAGTAAACACGGACGACAAGAAAACACAAGGACAAGGCTGCGCTTGTCCTTGTGTTTTCTTGTCGTCCGTGTTTACTACCGCGCAGTATACATACGTCGATCATGAATCACCAACTGGCCCAATACCTTGATAGAGAGAGACCTTGATAGAGAGAGAGGTTCGAGAAAGAAGAAAATAAAAGGACGCTATTTTCTGCCTCCCGTCGTGGGGGCACGGCTCAGCGCGCCTGACATAGCCCGACTAAGAAATGCATTCGCATTTAAAAACCTCCTTTTCCCCTCTCTCTCCTCTAAGCGTCCCGCCCCGCGGCAACCACACTCTCACTGCGCATGCGCCTCCCCGCCCCTCCTACGCTACCACCCTCTCTCCTCTAGGCATCCCTGCCCGCGGCGTCCACACTCCCACTGCGCATGCGCGTCCCCCCCCTCTCTCTCCTCTCCTACGCTTCCCCCTCTCTCGCCTCGCGACGCGGACGCCAGCCGCGTCTGCTAGCGAGTTTCTTGGTTGAAACAACCGACTGCTTGCGCTGCACAACCGTTCACTGGCCCCTCCGTATATATGGCAATGGATTTTGACCTGCAAGGTGGTGCTGGTGGGAGATTTCTCTTGTGCGTTGTTGAAAAATAAAAATTCGCAGCGTGCGCGTTAACTAAAGGCGGACTGCGGGTCTCTGTGTCCAGTCGGAGTCTTCTGTCTCTCATTGCCCATTAGCAGCGATTGGCATGTTCCAGTAGGAAACACCGCTCAATCACTGCGTGATTGCGCCTCCCCAGTTTTCTCTCCTGCGCAACGCTGCGATGAGCGCCAGCGTCAACGCCGCCGCCAGTGTAAGCGTTAGCGCCCGCTGCTTCACATCTACACATGGTTCCCTTTAGCGGGAGATGGTGTATTTTTTTTCAGGCTGTGTGTGACCTTGTGCATGTACGGGACCACAGCTGGCCTCTGCCAGTCCACCAGGGACTTAGCGGCATCTTTTGAGTCGCCGTGCTCCATCTTCTTAAAAAGCTTCTCAGCAACGGACACGATGACCGACCCAGAAAAACCAGCTGAAAAAAGCCTGTCGAATAGTAGATCATAACTACCTTGCACACTGTGAATGCAGGACTTCCGAAGCGCAGATTCTAAACAGAGTGTTGCGATGCCTCTCTTTATCGTCTTAGAATGATCCGATTTGTATGGAAGGTGCTCTTTCTGAGCACGCGGGGAGTACACCCAGCAGACGTGACATTCCTTGAACTTTAATTGCAGGTCTAAAAACTGAAGCTTGCCTTCTTGTGGGCGTTCAAAAGTAAATGCTAGTCCTTTCCCATAATTTTTGAAGTCTTCAAGGACACACTTTAGCGCATGCTCATACTGGGTTGGGCGCTTCTTGAAAAGGATTAAAAAGTCGTCAACATAACGAAAAATTTTAAGGACAATGTCATTGTTAGTACAACATAAATGGTGATGTACAGCGCGATCGAAGGATGATAAAAAAAATATGGCACAACACAAGAGCGATACAGGAACCAATGCAGATACCTTTCTTTTGAAGATACATCTGGTCGTCAAACTTGATGAATGTGGACTGAAGATAAAATTCTAAAAGCGCTGAAAGGTTCTCAACTGACATCCCTGCAGCATTTTGAAAAGGAATCACACCATTTTCATCAATGCACTGTTTAACTGCAGCAAACAATTCACGATGAGGCACCGCGTAAAAGAGCTCTTCCGCAAAAGCAAAACCAATGTCACTGTTGTCTTCAAGGAAACGGACTACATCAACAGAACTTTTTGTGAGGAACGGATCACTTATCTCGAGCGTATTCAAAACTTTGAGCAAGAACTTACTGAAGCAATGCTGTCAGGTGTCCCTTTCATTCACAATAGTACGGAATGGTGCTTCAGGTTTATGCGTCTTAACGCAAAAAAAAAACACATCATATCCACGGAGTGAATGATGATGAGTGGGCGAAGCTGCGGAGGCTCATCGGTAAACTGTGAATATTCCATGAATTCTGCCCGGTACATCATCACCAACGTGACATCGGGCGCGTTTATACTAAAGGGTCGATGAGAGTTATGGTGACTGAAGCAATCATGGTTACACCGTGAAATCTTCAGTGGTTTCGCCCAGCAGTAATCAAAGCGATAGTGTGTGTGAAATTTTATTCAAACTTGAACGACCGGTCGTCGTCCATGGTCCGCCAAGCAGCACGATCCGGCAAGCGCACTTGTACGGCGGTCCGCACAATCGGAGAGCAGCTGCACCGCCAGCGCCATCTAGCGTACCTTCACCCAACCGCCATATTGTATGCATGTCTATAGGACAACGCCCTCTCGGAAACGAGACGAGAACTGGAGATGAGGACACCATATCCACGGAGTGAATGATGATGAGCGGGCGAAGCTTCGGAGGTGCGTCGGTAAACCGGTAATCTTCCGCGAATTCTGCGCAGTACATCATCAACGACGTGAGATCGGGCGCATTTATACTAAAGGGTCGATGAGAGTCATGGCGACTCGCAGCTCACTTTAATTTTACATGTACGTTGTGAATTTTTTTATTGTTTATTCACGCACAGGAGACATATCACACCGGCACTACCTTGGAGGTCAAAATCCAGTACCTACTGGCTACTCAGAGTACATGGACAACCGAGGACCGCGGAAGTAATGCCATAAGCAGCTTCGCCCCTAAATATATTCATCATATACAAGTACTAAACGAGAGGTGGCCATAGAGAAAGGGAAAATGACCAAGAGCGGACACTCAGCGATAAGAGGATCGAGCTCTCCCCGCCACCTCCTCGCCCAAACAGCCTTCGAGATTTTCGCGTCAAATCATAGGGACCGTGATCCCGAAGAACGCAAGCTGTAATAAGTGACCGTCAGGTAGCGCAAGTAGCGAAAAAAAAAACAAAAAAGAGAGAGTTGTGAAACGCAAATGTGTAGCTTTTTTCAATTTGTTTGTTTGTTTACTGTACGTGTGGAAATATTTTCTTGCACAATGAACTGAGAATTCGCGAAAAGAACATTGTCACGTGCATCGCCACCAGGCGAACGCGGGAACGGAAATCGACAAATCGGTCAGAACAGATATGGAAGGAGGTGCGTGACGGTGTGTTTTCGTACGCAATGTGTTGACGGGTTGGGGTAAGCTTAGGTTTGGCTGGCTGCTGTATCTGAAATGTAACGGCTGCGCGTAGTGGGTTTTGGGCGTTTGCTTTCACTTCTCGTCGCGGCAGTGTGACCGCTGCTGAACGTGTCACCTGCTGAGCCTGAGCAACGGACGACGGCACGGTGAGTACCCACGTTTCTGTTCTCTCTGAGCGCTGCGTAGTAGGCTTAGCAGCGGAGGCCTTTGCCGATTTAAGTGTGCGCGCGTAGCAGGCATAGCGCATGTACTTGCCTAGTAGTCACGCGTGAAAGTTCAGGTGCGACGCGCGCTGAAGGAAACGAGAAGGGTCGACCTTTGTGTAATTAGTTACGTACCAATTGTGAGTCGTTGCTACTTTTTTGAAAGCGAAGTGGGTTAAAGTTACATGAAATGAAAAGCATGTAACGTACGATCCCGAGGCCCAAGGTTTCGGCATTGTTAACGCGTTTTGGGCGTAGCTAGGCACTCCACACGAGTGAAAAGAGTTCTCGGTGATGGTCATTGGTGTGTGTGGCTTGCCTATTTTGCTAAAGAATATTTCGAAGTACGCTTCTGGGAAACTGCGCAGCAAGTTCGCTTGTGGAAGGGCCAGGGCAAGAAAGCCTAAGCTATGCATGGCATGGGTGGCTCGAGTTACTTGTTAGAAGACGCGCCAATGGTTAATGCCCACTCTTTCAGAATTCGGTGCATTTTAGTACGGATGTTTTTGCGAACGACATCGCGTTTGCATAACTCAGGGTAGTCGTTCTAGTTGCATATTCGGTCTCTGCCAATGACCCCAAAATAACTTCGTATGCTGTCACTACGACACCGACATGACTAAATAATCTTTTCAGATGTTCAGTCGTCGGCCGTACAACCCCTACTGTTGTGTGGCGTGGTGAAGTAACAACGGCCGCACTTGCAAGAAGCCCGGAACGAGCTTCTTCCGCATCCCACAGGACAACAGGTGAGCCCCGATGTGAAGTGTTTTATTGTAGTGCAGTAATTTCAATAAGAAAACATGCTGTGTATTAGTGCAGAGCTTTAAAATGGATTGTAACGACTGTTTTTTAAAGTATGATTTATTGAGTTTGCGATGATTGTAATAGTGTCCAGGTTGTAGTATATAAAAAAGTAGGTAATTGGACGATGCCACACAAGCGTTAAAAAAACTGCAGAAAAAATTCTCAGCAATGATCTCGCATAAGTGACGTCAGCGTGAGCTCATGTTGTGGCAAATGCTAGTAACAGCAGTACCGGGTTGTGTAGGTGTGTGTTTGCAGGTAATTTTTTACGAAGCGGCTCATGTAGTGTTCTAAAAATGTAACGTCTCATCACGCACTACTTTGTATTCCTGTTATATTGATATTAAGCATTTCCCGTTGCAGCTCCCTTCGGAGGAATGAAGTCGCCGTCGCGGAAATTTCGTCGCACCATCAAACGCCTGCAGTCAAGGGTCGCCTCCTGCCGCAAGACCATTGAAAGGTTGTGGAAACAGCAGAGGGAGCTACCTCCATCGATTGCCAAGGCCTTGGGTGTCGTTCATCCTTTCGTGACCGAAGAGGTCTTCAGTCTCCTTTGTGCACATGTGCGAGTTATGAATAGGAGTCAGGGGAAAAGGCTTCCGGCATGGCTAAAGAAATTTGCATTGCACTTAAACTTCAGGGGCCCCAGAGCATACCGCTTTCTAGCGCCCATTTTTTGTCTGCCTATGCAGCGCTCACTGAGGCATTGGTTAGGAAATATTCGAATGTCACCAGGTGTGATTCCAGGGGTTATTGAGTGTGTGTCAGCTTGCATGCACATATGGGATGAGCGCGACAGGGTGTGTTCACTCATATTCGGTGAAGTGATTTTGAAGAAGTTGTCCTATGATGTAACTCAAGATCTTGTGCAAGGCTCTGCTGACGATGGAACAGCTCGAACGCCAGATATCGCTGACAGAGCCATGGTTGTCCTTCTCGCTGGTGTTCCTAGGAGGTGGGTCCAGCCAATCGCATTTACAATAGGACACGTATCTACGCCAGGAGGTGTTACAAAGGATTTGCTTGCCTGAATTATAAACAACCTTGGAAACGCCGGAATCGCAGTTAAACGTTTAATTTGTGACCAAGGAGCCTCAAACGTTGCCCTTTCTCATATGCTTGGAATTACAATTCAACCTCCTTATTTTGAGGTTGCTGGTGAAAGGGTGTACTTTGTTTTTGATGTGCCACACCTAATCAAAACCGCGCGAAACAACCTGCAAGCACACAAGTTGTTCATAGGAGATGAAGTTATTGAGGCCCTTTATAAGTCTACTCACGAATTGCGGTTTAAACTCGCGCCTAAGCTGACCGAGAGGCACGTCTACCAGAAGCCTTTTTGTAACATGAAAGTAAGCATGGCAGTACAGGTGCTAAGTGCATGTGTTAGTGTGGCAATCATGGCTATGGTGTACACAAAGGAGCTCCCCGCAGCAGCTATGGCTACAGCCCATTTCTGTGAGCGTATGGATAAAGTGTTCGACTCACTCAATAGCTCATCTCCCAAAAAGAATGCCCAAAAGTGTCATCATGCCATTAGGAGAAATGACGAGCTGGTAAACTTTCTGCGAGACCAACTCGCGTGGATCAGATCATGGAAATTGTCTCCTGGCTTGTGCAAACAAAGCTTTTGCATATGTACTTTGTACTTACATCTGTTCTAAAAATGTTACCTCAACCGCAAGTGTGAGATCACTTGTAGTGCCTTTTCATATCCGTCTGTCGTCATGGGGCATTGTCACTGATAAATGTCACAGAAGAACCAAAACAGGGCCTACTTGCAGATAGCTAGAATGTGCAGCACTCTACTAAGAGACAAACAACATAACCACAAGTGTACACAAGCTTTCCCAAGTCGCTTTATATGTGTTAGGTATACATGCTGTTCATTTGTTTGCATGCCTAGTGGAAACGTATTCATGCAACTTTCTTTACGTTTCGCATGTATCACTCTCTGCACAACAGTGCAAATGTTGCACACGGCTTATATATTTTTTATGTTGGAAGGTTTGCCTTGTTCTCAAGCTCAAATATCTCTATAAGTTACCTTCATGCACCACATGTGTATGACACATAAACCAATTGTTTTTAAAACATTTTGGTACATGTACTTCTTTTAGCTACCTTCTGTATTGATTGGTCTGCTTCGGATATCTTTCGTTCAGTTTGTATTGCGCTGTGTGTCTTTGAAAACGTCCGTACTACAAAATAAAGCATTTCTCCATTGTCTGTGCTTTGTGCTTGTCTTGTATGCTTTCGTGCTTATCAAAAGCGTGTATGCACGTGATCAGAAAAGGGAAAAAAAATTTAAAAAAATACTCGCTTAACATTGCCACAGTGCAAATGAACGCAATATGCGAGCGGGGGGGGGGGGGGGGGCCCTAGCACGCACTGCACCACGTCAGAACGTTTAAACTGCGCGCGCTTTAAACCGAAACCGGTAACTCGCTGCACCTTGTCCTAAAAAAATTTTTACACGCACGGAACCAGAACCGAAACTCGCAAAGTATCATAAGCGACCACTTGGTGTCCCACTGCATTTCAGGAGAGGGGAAGCCCTCCTTGCACTCTAATTCGGCCGCATGGCTCTATGGGAGTGTCCGCTCTTTACCAAGTTCCCTTTCTCTATGAGGTGGCTACATACAACGGGGACGCACGACCCACGGCTTAAGGAGCTTCGCCCCTAAAACACAGCATATCCACGGAGTGAATGATGATGAGTGGGCGAAGCTGCGGAGGCTCATCGGTAAACCGTGAATCTTCCGTGAATTCTGCCCGGTACATCATCACCAACGTGAGAACGGGCGCGTTTATACTAAAGGATCGATGAGAGTTATGGTGACTGAAACAATCATGGTTACACCGTGAAATATTCAGTGGTTTCGCCCAGCAGTAATCAAAGCGATAGTGTGTGTGAAATTTTCAAACTTGAACGACCGGTCGTCGTCCATGGTCCGCCAAGCAGCACGATCCGGCAAGCGCACTCGTACTGCTCGTACAGCGGTCCGCGCAATTGGAGAGCAGCTGCACCACCAACGCCATCTAGCGTAGCTTCACCCAACCGCCATATTGTACGCATGTCTATAGGACAGCGCCCTCTCGGAAACGAGACGAGAACTGGAGATGACGACACCATACCCACGGAGTGAATGATCATTAGTGGGCGAAGCTTCGGAGGTGCGTCGGTAAACCGGTAATCTTCCGCGAATTCTGCGCAGTACATCATCAACGACGTGAGATCGGGCGCATTTATACTAAAGGGTCGATGAGAGTCATGGCGACTCGCAGCTCACTTTAATTTTATGTGTACGTTGTGAATTTTTTTATTGTTTAATCACGCGCAGGAGACATATCACACCGGCACTACCTTGGAGGTCGAAATCCAGTACCTACTGGCTACTCAGAGTGCACGGACAACCGAGGACCGCCGAGGTAATGTCATAAGGAGCTTCGCCCCTAAATATATCCATCATATACAAGTACTAAACGAGAGGTGGCTACATACAACGGGGACGCACGACCCACGGCTTAAAGGGGAACTCCGGCGATTTTTCGATACTCACCGATTTAAATAAAACTTTAAACATAAGTGCTCTTCGGTGCCCTGATGATATGTGCCAAATTATACAGCCGTAAGTAATTTAGTTTTTCGGAGAACGAGTTTTAAAAATTGGCAACCAATTCCGGAATTATACCTTCAAATGCGGGCCACCCTGTGTACGTGACTTATCTAGGTACTCCTTTCTCGTCCCCCCCCAGACGGACGCTTGCTCGCGGCGCGCGCTTTTAAATGCGAATGCATTTCATAGTCGGGCTATGTCAGGCATCCGGCGTCGTGCGGCGTTGGCGTTGTCCGCGGCGAGAGTGTAGTAGCGGAGAGTGAGTGGAGAGGAGGAGCGCGCTTTAGTGCGTGAGGGCGCTCGCATCGCGGGAGCTCGGAGGAGCTATATATGAAAAAAAATAAATAAAAAAAATAAAAAAAACAGAAAAAAAAGCAAAAAAAAAGCCCCCCCCCCCCCCCTCCCCGAAGGGAAATCGTGAGGAAACGCGAATGCATTTCGCGCGCGCTTCACTCCATTTATATATGGTGGTTGTGGTTCGAAGAAGGAAAAGGCGCCTAATTTCTGCACCCCGGTCGGGAGCACGGCGCAGCGCCTTTTTTATTTTTTTTGCTTTTTTTTTGTGTTTTTTTTATTTTTTTATTTTTTTTATTGATTTTTTTTTCATATCCCTTTCCGACCCGAATTTTTTCTCGGGTAGAACAAAATTTTTTAATGTTCTTTTCTAGCTAAGATGCCATTGAAAAACATACAAAAAGAATAAAGGAGTCTGTAAGTACAATGGTTTTATCAGGAGAACCATGTCCAGTATACTGGACACTAGGATTAACTTGTTGCACATATGGGTACACACATTCTGCTATTTTCCTTGAAAGAGTGTTGCTTTTGACCCCGTGAGAAGGTCAATCGTCTAAAACACAAAAACGGTTCGTTTTGACCCAAGAAAAAGTTTCTGTTGGTTAGCTGTCACACATAGCGTTCAGCACCATGAAGCGGGAAACAATCTAGGAGGAAGCGCGCCTAGCGTCCAGAAGTCAACCTCATCAGACGACGCTCCCTCCTCGTGTTCCATGCTCTTGTTAGATTCCCAGCATGCCCCAGTTTCATTTTCTATCGCTGGGTTTCAAGATTGTCATGTGACACTGCCTCTTTTTTTCCTTTTTTCCGCTCCATGTTTAGCACGATGTGCGCCAGTTGCATCCTGGTGTCCAGTATACTGGACATAAATACATTCTCGCATTGCTAGCAAACATCTGATTACAAACTCAACGTTTTTGCAACAATGTATCAAGCAGACATAGGACAGCACGCACGATTTAAATTATTTGAATTGCGCGAAGAGAGCTCCTAGAATAATTTTGTATACTTGACCACATCGTGCGCACGCGTTTCCGCGTGGATGACGCCACGACTGTGAGGCGCCTCCATCAGAAAATGGGGATGAAGGAGTAACTACATTTAAAAACATGTTGGTGGACTTTTACAGAAGCTGCTAAAGTGGTTTCGGTTCATATAGTAGCTCTGCTTACTTTTCTGCACCGCCTTTTTTGTTATGTCCAGTATACTGGTCGCTGGGTCGGAAAGGGATATATAGCTCCGCCGAGCTCCCGCGATCCGAGCGCCCTCACGCGTTAGAGCGCGCTCCTCCTCTCCACTCAGAGCGGAGAGAAAACACCTGCCGCGGACAACGCCAACGCCGCACAACGCCGGATGCCTGACATAGCCCGACTATGAAATGCATTCGCATTTAAAAAATGGCGCTGTGCCGTGCTCCCGACCAGGCTGCAGAAGTTAGGCACCTTTTCCTTCTTCGAACCACAACCACCATATATAAATGGAGTGAAGCGCGCGCGAAATGCATTCGCATTTCCTCACGATTCCCTTCGGGGAGGTGGGGGGCATTTTTTTCTTCGAGGCGACGCTGACGCTAGCACAGGCGACGCTTCCGCGCTCATGTAGCTGCACTCCTCATCGCTGGACTCCTCGCTGGTCAGTTCAGACTAGCTGGCACAGCTTGTTTCCACGTCGGGAGACATCGGCAGTTTGCTTTTCCCGCGAAAGAAGAGGCACGTGAGCAATGTTTACGTGCCGTGGTGGCGTGTAGCGGATTTGGTGACGCCATGACGTCATAGAGTACCCAGCATGGAGCACGAAGCAGCTCCCCGTTTCGGTTTCGGTTTTGATTCGTTTTTCATTGCTTATTTAAAATTATTGACGAGTGTGTCGGCAAAATGAACCGCCCTATCTGTTGCAGGACTGTTAATACTATTTGAAAACGGCGTTATCTCGGTATGGTCGAAAATGCACCGGAGCTCCCCTTTAAGGAGCTTCGCCCCTAAAAACACTCAAAGCAGCACTTTCGCTGTTGGTTACCTCTCTTGCGAGCTTAACCAGGTCTAAGCGCTTGCACAGTTCTACTGCTTTACTCTTCACTCTGGCATTGCCTTTTTGTACGGAAAAGAAATTCTTCTTGATAGCCTCCGCTGCTTTTTCATTGTACATGGTTTTTGTTATCGCAACAAAGCCGCCAACCTTATCTGCCTGCAAGACACACAAGTCATTCTGCCTGAAAAACTTAACTACCCGTTCCAAACTGTCTTTGGCAACACTAGGCACAGTCCGTTTTACGTTATTGGCGAGAAAGCCAATTCCCTCCAAAAGACAGCGTTCACGGTTTTTTTGAGGAGCCTTCTCTGCAATCCGACGATGGAGTGGATTTTCCTTCAATAAAGCTAGTTGGTAGTGTGCACCTGTCCTCGTCTGTTTCTTCTTCTGTGTGTCGTGTTTAGTTGCGCTCTCACGATGGTTTCTATGCGCAGAAGTGGTTTGAGTGTAATGTCAAACACAGGGAAGCCCCAACAGACTGTGGTAAGGGAGTTATATATTCTGTCACCCTTTCCTGTGGCAACAGCTATATTGGTCAGACCGGCCGTTGTCTCAACCACAGGCTGAATTATCATCGTTTTTCTATGAACGGACAGCCTTCAGCTAACCTATCATTACATTGTCGTCAGTGCAACTGCAGCCCAGATTTCCGAAGAACCAAAGTCATTGCGCGGCACAAGGAACGTACGACACGTGGGCTTGTTGAAGCTTATTTTATTCTAAAAGCTGGAGATAGTTGTGTCGCCAAGCCCTCCGTGGCATTTCATCAATCAGAGATTGGGTATATTGATGCGGAAATGTAGGGCTCTTTGATTTCGTGCACGCACGTACGGTTTTGTGTTTTTTCTTCCTTTATATTCTCGTGCTTTCAATAAAAAATGTCAGTTGTTAGTATGCATTTGTGCTGTTCCCGTCTCTCTTCGTCCACGTATTTCGCGCAGTTTTCTTGCAACATGGAATACCAACTCGCCCAACAGTCCATTCTTCTACGTCTTCCCTTGTGGCGCCGTTTCAGTAGTATGAATCACTCAAAATTCACTTGTTCGGGATTAGCTTAAGCCAGCTTAATCCGCAATGGCTTAAAGTGGCCTTAGTCATCCAACTGGCTAGGAAATATCAACTTACTCAAAATTCACTTGTTCGAGATTAGCTTAATCCGTCTTAATCCGGTTTAGCTTAACGGGGTCATGCTCAGGCTTCCAACTGACTAGATAATCCCAACGTGCTCAGGCTCGGTTTATTCAGGATTAGATTAATCCTGTTTCATTCAGATCGGCCTTGATGTGGTCAATTCAGTCATCCAACTGCAGCAACGATTCTGGGAGCAACGCTTTAGCGAAAAAACAAGAAACTTAAATCTGCAGCAACGACGCACTAGTAATAATTGCTGGAGCTTTACGTGCCAAAACTACGATATGTCTATGAGGCGCGCCGTAGAGGAGGACTGGACTGGAAAAAACTGTCTTACAGCTCGCGCTTAGCGCGCAGCGGGCGTGTCCCATTTCCTGTCGCGGCAGTGGAAGGCACCGGAAATTTTGACCACCTGGGGCCCTATGACGTGAATTTACGCCTATACGTACACGCCAGGGGCGTAGCCAGGGTGGGAGGGGGGCTTATGGGGCTCCAGCCCTCCCCCCCCCCCCTCCGAAATTTTCAACATGAAAGTGTTTTATGCCGGGGTCCACCAAGATTTCAGTGACGTATTTCCGTCACGGAAATGACGTCGAAAAAATACACATGATCAGAATACACGCATTAACACACTGCCAGGTGGCGACCTTACCCCCAGCGTCAGCGTCGCTCATAGCATCCATCCATACCAATGGTAGCTCTGCGACGCGCAAGTGCGTAACTCCGCGTTCCGAACCTACTCTCGCCCCGCGAAAAATCGCAGCCGGCCAACGGGGAAGAAACAACGCGCGTTGCGTTTCCCTCTGGTCGGGTAGTGGTGTTCAATACACACATTTAGTTGGGCGTCTGCAGCAGCTCTGCGGACGCAGCCTGCCAGCCATTTTATATGGCAGGCTGCGTAAGCAGAGCTGTGGCGGATTCTGAACTAAATCTGCCTACAAACTCTAACATACCGCGAGTAGGCGACCTTAGCCCAAGTTCGGCGTCCACTCAGTGACGCTTTTCTGGCTGTCACACCGCTTTCCCTGATTCCGCTCTCACCGTACGGATGCCACAAGCATATATGACCACAAGGGTTTGTTTAATCATTGCTCATAGACGCTAGTCGTCGGTATACAGATGTACCACCAAGCGTCAACGTGGATGCATCCACGTTAAAGGAGCAGTGACATCAACTTTACGCATGTCGCGTTTTTTGCGTCAACGTGTAGTTATCGGTCCCCTATTAAGGATTCGGTACTGATAATGCAACAGAGAGACGATTTAACCCTTTATTGACGAGACATTAAATAATTCAAAAAATCATTTATTTGTTATAGATTTGTACTTAATATAGGACTACAATGCACACTTTGCAAGCACAAAAATTTGCTACGTTTGCTTGCCGAGATCTAGCTTTGTTGCCTGTGGGCAACACTAGGCATGAGTCCGAAAGCATGCTTCACTGCATGACCTTACGGGTCAGTGTGGAACTTCTGGAGGCACTCTTTGCCTGGCGTGAAACAGAGATGTACATTGCACTTCCTGCACATTACCGGTGTGATACCTGTGCATTTTGGATATTTGCAGCGGCCTTTCTTTTGGGAGAACGTTGGGAGGTGATCGACAGTGTCCAGCCTGATCTCCTTGCTCGGAACAAGAGCTGCTGGTCCACGCCGTTTCTTTGCCTGCAGTTCATTCTCCACTCTTGATGGGGCAAAAGGTCGCCTTCTGGAGGGTTTTGCAACCTTTCCTTGTTGCCTCAACGCGCACGCAATATCCGCTTTGAAGGAGAGGAGGGTCATTTGCTCTTTGCGTGGCACGTCAGCGGCGGTGGCATCTCGGCGGTATAGGAGCCAGCAGTTGACAACTACCACATCCAACAGATGAAAGAATAGCCGCCTGTACCATTTTTTTCGATCGTAGTTGGATGCGGTAAAGTGCCACGAGCATGTCCATGAGGTCTACGCCACCCATAGATTCATTGTAAACCGCTACAAAGGCAGGACGAGGCACGTTCACCGTTGTCCGTGTCTTTTTGTCAAAGCGCTTGACAGGTTGTTCCGGCGATGCAGAAGCAAATGAGGATAGTAGGGCCACGTGACGGTTGTCGAACCATTTCACAGCCCTCAAGCTCACTCCTTCAAACGTCGTTTCCATCTCAACATAGGAGCCACGGCCTTCGCGCTTTAGTTCTTTGTCGGATGGAAGCTTGCATCCTTTCAAACGAGCCTCCCGCACTGTGCCCACAGAACTGATGCCAACTTTTTTTAGTACCACCTGCAAGTCCACACTACAAAACCAGTTGTCAAAGTACAGAATGTAGTTGAGGTCACGTGGCACTACACTCGCCATTCGGAAAACGATGTTGCCACTGGCGCCGATGTCTGGAAAACCCGGCTGGGGTAGAATCTTTCCTGTGTATACCTCAAAGTTGTACATGAGTCCGCACTCGTCACAGAGCAGGAAGAGTTTGTAGCCCCATTTCTTGGGCTTGTTTGGCAAGTATTGTTTCAGTGAGCTGCGGCCTTTGAAGGGGACTAGCTGCTCATCGACACACAGTTTTTGTGATTTCGGTAATTCACGGCATTTCGCGACCAGATGATCCAGTAGGGGCCTTACTTTGTAGAGCCTGTCGCGCTCTGGGTCATCCTTGTCGGGTTCCTCCAGGTTGTCGTTGAAATGCAGGGACTGCTTCAATTCCTCCCATCTGTCCCTCGTCATGGTGTCCGCAACTTGACCGATACGGAATCTCTCGGACCAGTACATCCGCGTTTGGGGCAGCTTCATAATGGACATAGTAAGCACTATGCCCATAAACTGTTTTAAATCATTGACAGTCATGGATGTGACTTTGTTGGGGTTCCTCTGAGCACTGTATAGTGATGACTGCTCACAGATGAGAGACAGGAAGTCCATGCCAAAAAATCTTCTGAAATAATCGATGGGGGACTCCACCGGCGATGGACACGGAGGCACATCTTTCCACTGTGGCATGGCACGACCAGCTGAGTCTTGGACAGCGCTCCATGTAGGATGATTTTTCGAAGGCTTGGTAATCTCTTCAAGTTCATCGTCAATATCATCTCTGCTTGGGGTGCTAGACATCTCACCTTGGCAGTCCCCTGAGAGAGCTGTAAAAATTCAATAGAAAGTGAATGCGACGTGAACCTAGAGCTAAAGAAAAAGCATGCAAAATTATAAAATGACATATCCATGTGAATTCGCAGTTACTGACACAAACTAAAAAAAAAGTCGGCTAGAGATGACAGCGTCTCAAGCACGCGACGCTAACTTTTCATGGGCCGCGCAAACGGAGCACCAGACTACCGGGCGTCTCACGTACCTAACGGCGTCTGTCGACAGTAGCGTCCACTGCTTCACGAGGACGCCGATACAACCAGAGAGGTTAGACGATATGATCAATGCACAGTGAAGGTTAGACGTTATATCTCCGAGTCCAAAGGTGGAAAAAAAAACCGCGTTACTAGCCAGATACGCGAATTCCCCCCCCCCCCCCCGTTGTTTTATCGCACCCGTTCTCGAGACGGAACACTACTTGCATCTTGAATGCCTGAATACTTCTGGCTATTTCAATAATAAAATACTTACATGCCCGGGCTGAACCAGCATTTTCTGGTTCGTCGTCGCTCGATTCCAGGTCCGAGTCATCGCTGCATTCGGGGGGGGCACCTTTGCGGCTCTTTTACCGTAAAATGCACCCGGGTCCATAATTAGTGCCTAGTGATGGGTCCTTGTTTCCTGCACGATACCGTGCAGCGTTCATGCTAGCGTCGCAGACAAAATAGCACGCTCTGAGCAAAGTCACCACACCATTCACTGATCGGCACGAGAAACGCGGCGTAGTGCCTCGTGTTGCCTATGGGCAACAAACACCCGACGCGACGCTGTGGGCACAAATTTTGATTCACATTTGTATAAATCGACAGAGAGCAAGATACAGCGTTCTTCTAAACAACTGTGAAATGATAGAAAGAAAAAAAGAGTGCTTACCACGAAATTGGCGTTTGCAGGTTGACGTGGTGTCGTCTCACGCTGTGCAGCAATTCGCGCGCCAAACTTCTTTCTCTTCTTCCATGATTTTCGACTTGCTTCACGAGGGGGGCGCCACATGTTCATGTAACATGGTTGTGGGCAGAGCTTGGGCAAAAAAGAAGCCCCCCCGAAACCGAAACTCCGCGGGGAAAAAATATTTTCTGGTATGTTGCCTGTGGGCAAAACTCGTCAATAAAGGGTTAATATATGTAATAATGATTACTATGACCAGTATCGAACGCAAATCAAAACGGGAGCACAGCCCGCCAAATTTCAGCGCTGCCAACGCTGCCAAGCGGTCACCTCCCGCGGTCACGCCCCATCTTATCACGTGGCCACACGAAATGGTGACGCGAGTTTCAGCTGACATTTCTTCTTCTCAGTGAGCACGTGTAGGCACGTGATCGCCACCCCCCATCATAGCCGCCGCCGTCAAGAGCGTTCAGAAGCGACGATGAAAACACTGAGGAATATTAAATCACTGCGATTCGCGACGTGGCGAATCATTTACGGTTCGATCCTCTTCAGAGTAATGATTCTGATATCGACGCCGAACCGAGCAGCTACGAGGAGGCAGCTGGAGACGCACACTTGGGCCATGCTGGCTGGCAGACATGTCACAACTACGCATATGAACGCTGCGTTGTGTTACTTTTTGAAATGATATTTCTCTGAACCATACGTTCTGTACTGCTGCAATTTGATCGGTTATTGTCGTGTTTGCGTCTACCTAAGCATAACCAATGTGTCGTAATAACTGGTCAGTTAGTGAATGTCGCCATGTGTGTCAATTGTAGTGTATACTGCTCACAGATTGAAACGCGACAAGAAAAAAAGTGAAACGCGGAGGCCTGGCATTTCGATTCCGTGAGCACGTTGCGGTGGTAGCGTTTCGCAACGGTGCAGCAAACTTTTAAATGCGAATGCATTTCATAG
>JALIZH010016912.1:0-47034 GCA_030522465.1 Rhipicephalus appendiculatus
CACCATACAGCTGGTGCGGCGAGGACGCATGCGCGCATCGGCTGACACTACGGGACAGCTTGAAAAGAGCGCAGTTTACCTGTAAATATTACAAAAAAAATGGACACTTATTGCGCCAGAACACAAGCTACAAGTAACCAGAAAGTATCAATCGAGCGAACCTGAAATTTATGCCGTCATATACCAAAGGCAACCCTGTCTGGAACGACAAACCAATCATTTTTCATCTCGACTAAATGGACGGATGACAACATCGGACCCTATGCCGGTCCCCCGTCTTGTTCTAAGCCTGCTTCTACAGCACATACCGATGCATGTCGTTGTTTCCAGAATCACCGGTACGCTTTTCTATGCATGCTTTGTATCTGCCACGTGCCCCGGGAGCAAGACTAGCCAGACTAGACATAGCTTCGTGCTTCAATACGCGAGTACACTTGACATTGCGTTATCCGGATTTTTCTACGATACTATACATCGCTCAAGCTAACTCGACGAAATACCGGTGCACCGTTCGTACTCACATGACAGGTCCAGCCTTTCAAGCAATCGAGCAGTCCTGTTCTCCGCTTCGTGTCTTTTGCCGCTCCTGATCTTTCGGGGTATGAAGACCCACAGTCACCACTTGACGGCAAGGCGCACTGTCTGTAGTGTGTGTTCCGAAGAGATACTCCATGTCCAGACGTGCACTGAGGTAGCTCTTCGCACCATTGTCCCCTCCCCCCTCCCCCTCCTTTAACCTGCTCGTGCTGCTACATTTACACTCACAAAGGTTCCTAGCAGCAACCTGACACGTGTGGCAGATAATAGAGCCCCTTCCCACGCCACTAGTATTTGGCGGATTCGAAAAAATTCTTGCGGCGTAGGATGGATGGATGGACAAGGCTGTACCCTCTAGATCGGGCGGCGGCTGACGCCACCTAGCCGTAATACATATTGAAGTTATGTACTAGCACTATGTGTTGAATGACTAAATTTCACTCGTGCCTTGATTGTAGCCACCGATCAGATAACCTCCTCCTGGTTATTTCTAACCGCTTGAAGTCCATTTTGTCTTCCCCTGTCCATAAGACCCATTGCTTTGAAGAATTATGCGCCATTATCTTTGTGCAAGAGATCTCTCATCTCTTGCACAAGACCGCATTGCCGAGCGTCAGACCAGGAACCATGACCCCTTTCCAAATCCCTCTTACAACATTGTATCTATAGTAATTCCACAGTACCCTATTTTTCATTACAGCAGCATTCCTGTTGCCTTTAGTTGTTACGTATCTTTCGAGCTCCCTTAGGTACTCAGCCCCGTTGCTCATCCATACACCAAGATATTACTATTTATCCACTATCTCCAGCGTAACCTCCTGTATCCTGTGCTCACTGCCTTCGTTATTATTGAAAATCATGACTGCCGATTTGTCCTTACCACACATCACGTACTTTGGCGGCGCCGAGCGGCGGTCGCTGGAAGCTATATCGAGTTTATTGAAATATTGCGCCCGGTGTTGCGGTTTGATTGCTCTAGTTGTGGGTGGTATAGTGCAACGTTGTGGGTGGTATCGATATTAACGTTACACTGAGTTCCTGCAGCTGAGCAGAAGGTAAAAGTAGTAAACAATGTGCCTGATTTAGCTGCGTGCCTGTACGCGTCACTTGAAAACGCCCGTCCAACACCATCCTAACCTATCGCCACAACCGCGGCGGAAAAACCACACGATCGCATGCGCTTATGTTTAGCGCATTCTGAATCGGGGGCAGCGCGTGCTGGACCGAATGAAACAGTGTCGGGGTGCGACACACCCCCTTCTTCTCGTTTAGGAATTTTCGTCGACCACAGCACATATACCTCAACACAACATGTGGCACTGCTCCGCACTTCACGCTAAAAAGCCTGGCCCATTCGCTAAAAAGATTATCCTTTCCTGTGTGCGTGCGTGGGGGCGGGGGGCAGAGAGGGGGGGCTAAGGTTCAAGGTCAGAAGTATACCTCGTGAAATCGCAGTTCTTTTCTTCCCAAATACCTTGACGTGCATTCACCCCGACGATGTCGAAGGCCAGTTCGAGGCCACGTGCGAGGGGTCAGAAATAGGGCAACTGAACATTCTTTCTACCTCGTTGAGGCTAATACGTGAATTCTTCGCGAGGCGTGCAACTACAGAGGCTAGGCCGGCTGGGCGGGTCAGTTGCTGGCGCACAAAGTGGACAAAGAAGTCGGGCTGACAACGTCGCGGGCCGTGAATAGAAGACCACGTCAGGCGTGGCTTCCCCCCGAAGCCACCATGCCCGGGGCCCTTCGGTGAAATCTTGCTCGCGAGTTGTTTTGGACATTTTTTTTTCTTTTTTGTTTATTTAGTTTTTTTGCCATCAGCGAAGTGCCGGGAACGTAGGCGTGACGCTGGCAATACACTGAAGTTCTTTCAATTTACTGACGCCACCTATGCTGCTGAAATGTACTAGTCGACGATGGAAAACGACGCAGATCGAATATCTCGTACTTGCGCTCATTGCGTGGCATATAGCCGCCCATATCTTTAACTATCGTGCGCAGCGGCGACTTTTCTGTGTGTCAGCGCGACAAGGAGGAACGAAGTTCCATTAAATTGTTTCTCGCGGGCGTGTGATATGTGGGCATGTACTTGCCGCCCTGACTCTTTTAGGAACTTAATTCAATGATACGGTGAAGATACGCCGAACAGATTGCTGCTCGCGCGATGGTTAAATATTTGGGCGACTGACTGTACGTCAATGAGACACACGATTGTACCCAAAATATTCCTTCATGCGCTGATTGTTCACGCAACCGTGCACGACACAGTGACGACCAGATGAATTGCTTGATTTTCTTCGTGAATGCAGTAAGTTTTCTGTCCAGGATTGTCACCTTGTATCGGAGACAGGCGCGTACTAACACAAACGCAGCAGTGCCACATCCGGAATCACGATGGAAACAAAGAGCTTACCCTCGAACCCTACATCGCACTGGTTTCGAGGGTGCTCGCGGCTGGAGAAATAGCGTCCTTTTCTCGCCTTCAACGACATGCGACATCGTGAATAGAAGGTGCCTCCATTCGAAGACATGGTACTGGAGAAGAACTGACATTTGGGCAAGTTGGATTGCGTTAAACATGATGAGTGGTTTTCAGCGCAAAACGACGAAGACAGAGGAAAAGGAGGGACACCGCTGGTGTTCGTGTCCCTCCTTTTCCTCTGTCTTCGTCGTTTTGCGCTGAAAACCACTCATCATGGTACTGGAACTCGCTAAAAGCCTTGAAGAATTACTTTGTCTCCGTCTGAATGGTGTGAAATCGAATTCTTTGACACATATCTCTAGAGTACGAAAAAAAATATATATATTTGGGGAAAAATTTATTGAGATCAGTGAACACCTAAATATTGCCGGAGTTGCACTTCTAGCTTCGGTGTACGCCTTCCACTTCTTTTCATTTCTTGCTGCTTGAGCTTTTCTAGGTAAAAAGGCTAACGCGGTAAAAAATGCCAAGCGAGGAAGATTATTAATTTCTGTTAACGCACGTGAAAAACTCATGGGCATTCTGGCTTAGATATATTAAATGAGGCGACGAAAATGAGTGGTTGGTACAAAGCCAGTTATCCATTTTCAATGATAGAAGGTGCACGCATCCTGTGTTGCATGAAACCGAGATACTGTTATGGCATAACGATCAGTGTTAAGGTTTAGCTGCCACTGTAGCGTCGCCAGCGCGAAGTCGGCGACGGGAATGACAGCAGGTTGGTCCGTTCCGTACGGAAGTAGAAGCAGTGAAAGGATCGGAGAAGTGTTTGGACAACAAAACAACAGCTTTAATTCTAGCTATTGCGGCACAATCACTCTAAATAAAACAATTCAAGTAAACTAACAATGTGCCACTAGAGTCAAACAATAGGCTTACAAAATACACAAAATCAATTAACACTAAAGAAACAATGGAATAAAATTAACAGTAAATACGTGAATGTTCGATGGTACAAACAGGTGAAAGCATACGTGAGATGACCGGCAGCGTTGCGTCCACGACGATCGGATGCGAGAAGTCCCGAAGAGTTCTGGCACGACTGCGATGTCGGTGGGTCCGAGTTGCAACGCCCATGCTTCCGGGGCCTAGTGCTTGAAGGAGATCTCCCAGGCAGGTTGAGCTAACCTGAGATTGAAGTCCCGATGCCTACGTTGCAGACGTGTCTCAACTAGGCGAACGGCTAAGTTTAGATGGCCAGCCGATACAAAGCGCACACTAAAAACTTCTAGAAGGGATACTCGTTGATCTACTTCTATTTCCATGTTTGCCAAGCAACTAGACTGATTACTAATTAGCAGGGCGATATCCTGCGCTTAAATTCCCGTGGTGTTCCCCTCAGTCTCTTCCTGGGGAAAGAGGGACCATCAACATGGGTCCAATCTTGCGCATCGCATTGTCACAAAGTCCGCCCCCCGAAATATTGACGACGCCCCTTTTTAATTAGGGGAGGGTTCTCCATTAATCAAGAGAGACAACCCGTTTAAGGTGACCGCGTAGGCGGCTCGTGCACGTGCAGCTCCTTCCGTGGGAACGCATCTTGCTTCCATCCTTAGCCGAGCGTTTTGCAGTCAAAACTTCGGGGCACACTGCGGCCTTCATTATACCTGCCGTCGCCGCGGTACTGAACAAAGAACCCCGTTCGGCAGCAACATTCGAAGATAACCCCCTTCCGCTGCTCTTCGAGACTCTAAAAACAAGTCTTTTCACGTCCGAGCCGACGTGCTGGTCAGCGGGGTGGGTGCGGCGCGCGTTAATCGGCGTGACGAGGGGTCGAAAAAAGTGGCATTCCGTGACAATCAGGCAACACGTGAAATAGTGGAGGCTTTTCATATCAGAAAAAAGGGGCCGTGACTGTGTTTGCCAGCCATCTATCACGCAACACGATAAGGAGTATGACTTTCTTAATAAGTGAAGATTGTTAGTATCGGTATGCTGGTATCAGTGTCCTGGTTCCGAAGGCAGTTAGGCCTCTTGTTCGTCTACGCATGTGCAAGTTGGTTCTCTTGCGCTTTTATATGTTATTCTGTCCAATAAAAATTCGGTTGTGAGTTAAGCGCTGTCCTGCCAAATTCTAAGTTCTTCTCTCCTCGTTTTATGTGCGCTTGAAAAGCTTTTGCTTTAACCTTAAATGTTCACCAACTAACCCATCTCGCCGTCTTGTTGCTTTCACTTGCGCTGTCCACACAAACGCCGACGCAGTTACTTCTCGACGCAACACCGTCTTCGGTTTCTGGTTGGACTATCCACGTGGCGACAGGACTTCGTACCGACAGGACTTCACCATGGCCGAGAGTCAAGAGCAACCGCGAACTTCTTCAATGTTAGCCGTCGCCGTAGACAGACTGTGTGACGCATTTCGAAGCCTGCCACTTGAAGAGATTCGCGCCCTGGACAGCCAATATCCGTGGCTCGCGCCACTAAGCGGAGAGAGTTTGCCGCAGGCCGTCGATAGTATCCGCCACAGTCTCATCGCCATCCAGGGTGAGAAGCACCGCCTAAAGCGCATAGCTACGCTACACGCTTGGCTGATACCGCGACGGGTACACAAGCAGTGGTTCCTGTATAACCTCAACATCTCCTCATCTACGTTGGACAACGTTGCTTTTGGTGAGGCCCTTGTGAAAACGTTGCAGTGTGCCGGTTGGATTGTGGCGGACGCCACTCTGAACACGGGAACTTCCATGTGCGTGACTGTATTGGCGATCGACAAGGGATACCGTCCACCCCAGTACAAGCCGATATGCTTTGTCATATGGCCTGGATTGTCCTTTGTGGCCATCCACGCTCCGGGAATGACTCTTGATGCACCGCCCGATTCGCCCGACCCGTCTGCTTTCGTGCCGTATTGGGCGGGCCGAGCGTACGGTCCCTTCGAGGACCTAGAGGGTGCGCGTATGAAGGCGAGCGCAGAAGCGAGGTTATCTGTGTGACTAGCGACCGTAAGACTTACCCTTGACTGTTCTCTGCCAAAATTGTTTTTTTTTGTTCGTTGTCGCGCGAGTGTTTCCAGAAGTAAGGCAGCGATAATTTCCTATCGAATATAACGCAGATGTTCATTTCCATTTCGTTTTTCATTTTATTACCTTAAAGAGGCTGTTACGTAAGGGGTGTCTATAGAGACATTATACAAAATTGGTAACCACGTATGTTAATTGCAAGACAGGTAATGTGTTACACTTTGCAAAAAATAAAGTCGGGTAGGTAATGGCGGCACTGCTGTGGGAAAGCTCGTTCCATTCAGATGATGCCCGTTGAAAGGAGGCAGAAAATGTCTTGGTGTGGCTGCGCGGACGGGTGACTTGTAAGGCATGACCGGTGCGATAAGATATGCGGGCTGGGGGGGAAGGGGGGCGATGAAGACCCGGCGGTCATGTGAGCCGTAATAGAAGTTACGGAACAGAGCTAGGGTGGCAATGCGACGACGAAGTCCAAGAGTTAATACAGGCCCCGGAAACTGAGGGCTAGTTTCGGTTTCAAGGAACATGCACGCTCGTGGGGTTGCCGGGCATCCTAAGATCTGGTTGAACGAAATGAGGTTGATGTGGATGTTCGCATTTATTTGCTTTCGCGAGTATTTAAAAAAAAAGAAATTTTATTTCACTGTAAAAAACTCTTCTTTTGTTTATTTGTCTTGTTTTGTTTCTTATTTCGTGAATTTTAAATCAGGCGAAGCGTGGGAAGTGGTTGACTTGAATTCGTAGCGCTTGCCTCCGCTCCTCCTTGCCACTCGCTCAGCGATATCACAAGTTAGATCACGCTCAGTTGTCTTGCTCGGTTGGCGTGCCAAGTGCGGGAACGATAAGACAGAAAGTTGTGGTGTGCAGAGAAGGGAAGCCGCAGTGAGCTACGCCGAGCAAGTCCACCATGCATCAGACGAAGATGGCTAAATCGGGCATCACAAGTTTTTCGCGGCTCTGCGGTGTGTTAACCCGGGGATTTCCAGTTCCGCGAAGGTTTTTCAGGTTTCCAAGTGGAAACGGGTGAGCACAAGTATTTGGGCCCATTATTTCAGCAGGTATTAATTTTGCATGAGTACATGAGTAAACCCTGTTCTCTGCAAGCCTGACTGTACTGACATAAGCGCAGTGTCGCTAGACTAATTGGTCAAAACGACAGCCTACCTTGCTGTCGGCAAAATACGTTTAATGAAAGGCTTGAATGCGTGTTGCCTCGGCTACATAGTTTTTTCATCTTTTACTTTTGGCATGTAGCTCAAATGATGTGAAGCAATTTTAGGCTCCTTCCTGATATGAAATTCATGTAGCCAGATTGAAACTTTGTGGTTCTTTACTTCTAATACTGTCACTGAAATACATGTGATGAACTGAATACTTCTAGAAAGCGTTACAGGAAATGTCGCTGGAGCCAAAGTTTTGACAAGTGCACTTTTCTTCGTCAAGACAACGCTGCTGCCCCGACGAAGACAACTTGCCAAAACATTGCTTTGAGCGACGTTCTCTCTTGAAGAACTTCTCATCGCTACAAGCCTCTCTGTTCCTCTGAACTTCTGTCTCGTTTGGTAGTCAAATTCTCTAAGAAAAATATGTTCGCAGTCATAACAAACGTGATTGAGTCAAATACGACGTGTCCTGCTCGTGATTGTTGATAATTTTCGCATAGGTTCGGATATTCTGGGTCCACTGTTTGCTCATTATGTCCATATTTCAGTTGTGAATTAAAGCTACTTTTTTAGATTGACACTTTCACAGTACGCGTGTGTCTCTGTTTTTCTTTTTTTTAATACGGAACGTGCAACAAAAAAATCAATTTTATTTGTGTTGATCGAGTTTTGTCATACTGAGCAATCGGTCCGCTTAAGTTTCGCCGCTTCAGAACACAGGAACAAAATTAAAAAAAATTGTTAACGAAATTTTACGAATGGCCGCGTCGCCCAAGCGGCCAGCGGACCTGAAAACACATTCCGCTTGCATGCGAAGTGGGAAAGGAGAACTTCCGCGGCAACCCTCCTCCTATCGGTTTTGCGCCCTTTCCCTCTATTTGGTGGCCTCAAGTGAACTAGACAGATAAGCCTGAGGCGGGCTACAAATCGCAACGGCATACTCACGCTTTGGTCTGATAATGGATTTGTAGGCTGGAAGTTTAACGTGTTTGGGAGCGTGACGTAAATGACGTTTCAGAAATCCGACTGATTTGTTATCACCCGCTGTTACGTTAATGATATGCGCTCTCCACATTAGATCGTATGACAACTTGCACCTAGGCACTTATAGGATTCGACTGTAAGTCCAAGTTTAAGTGTAAATCAAAGAGGTTACCTAGCTAAGCTTCACAGGAGAGACCTTTGCGGAAACCGTGCTGTGAAGGATAAAAAAATCATTTAGGTTTAAGGAAGGTCATGATTTGGGAATAAATGACATGTTTGACGAACTTAAATGGTATAGGGCCTACTGCCAGATTTATGGATGGTAACGACCACTCCCACATTCCAGTCGTCAGGTAAGGTGGCCTGTTGAATGGGACTGAGAAAACAAAAGACACAAGTAAGCAGCCGAAAGTGTTCTAACTATTTCGTAAAGACCTCGAATTAACTTCGTCAAAAACAGCTGATGATGTTCTGTTTAGATGTTCTATGCAATATATTATGCCATCAATGGAAAATACAATGTCAGGCATCGGCAATTCATTGGCAATTCACTCTGAGATCTTAGTACGATTGGAGGCATGGCACGATCATTAGTAAATATACTTGCGAAAGCTGTGTTAAATACGTCTGCACATTCGGCATTACTCATAACATCAATAGTTTTCATTAAGTAGTGTTATCGTGTGTTTGTGTTCTGGGTTAATCACACGCAAAAATTGTTTAGGATTTCGCGTTAGCATCCTAAACAACAAGGAAACTCATAGTGAAAAAAACTTGTACTTAACGTTTTGTATTGCCGTGAGGTATTCGGTTTCCGCTGAGTAGTGCTTATTCCACTTAAATAGGTCGTAAGTCTGCTTAGCAGCTTGAAATTGGTTTTTTTTTCTTTTTCTAGTCGCTTGAGGGATTTATTGAACCATGGTTTGTTTTTATTAGCGCATGAACTACATACAGGAGTATACTTATCAATTCTAGTACATTGCTCTTGAAAAGCAACCAGTTTCCTTGCACTGAATGATTACCAAATTCCGTCTCAAATACTGAAAAACTTGCTAGCGAAGGTGCGCGAGCATCACGAAGGCTTTTCAAGAACTATTTCAGGAATGTCCAGCCTCATTGTAAGCGTTACGGAATACACGGGGAAATGTAGAAATAGAAAGAAAAGAATGCTGGTGTGAGTTTTGTATGAAAAAAAAGGATAGCTTGTCTTCTGATCTACGATGCAGGTTGCGCGTTGGGATAGCACGCTTGCTCGCGCATGCGCAATACCGATTTCGCAAGGTGTCCATATCTGTGCGCAAAGCACGGCCGTGACCGGTCATCATAAGCACCTGTCACTAAGGGACAGTACACGAGCTTTCCGCACACCCGCATCGCACGTGGCGGTACACCTGCCGCACGCAAGTGGGGGGCGAAACAGCGTCGCCGATAGGCTCATTCACCCTCCGCTTGCGTGCGGCAGGTGCCCCGCCACGTGCGGTGCAGCTGTCCGGATGGCGCGTGTACAGTCCCTAAGAGGGGGAAGTATCACTGTCATCGTGCTCCAGACGTATTAAGAAAGGAAGACGTTAGTGAAACACATGGACAAGGTCAAGCAACTCCATTCTGTACACCTTTCTAAAGCAGGCTCTCCAAAAAAAAAGTGATCTCCACAAAAATGTACTCGATTTTGCTGCTTCTGCTGGAGAAGCTGTGTGTTCTGGCGGCACAGTAACATCTCGAAGCCTCCACTCTAGTTTCTTCGCTGCCAGCTGCAGTGAATCTATGCGAAGACCCCAAATGCTTTTCAAAAGTTATTATGAGATTTTCACTCCTCATTGTAACCCTCACGCTTTGCAGGATAAACCAGGCACCTGTCGTTCGGGGGGACGCACTTGAACTCCCATTGAAACTGGCAAAAGGACAAGAAGCAACAAAAGCAACCTGTGAACGAGAGTACTTGCTTCAAAAAAAAGAAAAAGCTTGCAGCAAAACCGTTTTGCATATTATTCACGTGCTTCTGAAATCATCGTGACATTGAAGTCCTGTCCATCTCCGCTTGGCACGTCTGGCAGTTCGACTTTAGCTGCATGCTCTCTTGCCACGAGAGATTTCGCTTTTCCTATTATCGACAAGACGAAGACCACCTACTTCTCATACGGCAAGAAGTCACCGCGGTTGACGTTCACTTCCCGGGCATACATCGCAGCTATCCGCCATGGCAGATGTGGATATTCACCGCCTGTGCACAATCTGCTACGACCTCCTACCAGAAGATGCAGAAGCAATCTACCTCTATTCGTTTTTGAATCCGTCGATTGTGGCATTGCACGACGACCCCATTTACAGAAGCCTCAAGGCCATCGACGGCGAGTGCCAGCGTCTGGAATGCATGGCCGCATTCTACTCTTAGCTCTTACCGCGAACCCTACACACAGCGTGGGCCCTCTACAGCGTTCACAGGTACCCGTCGGTGTTGGACGCGCCCCAAATTGGACTCGAGCTGGCGCGAAAAGTGCGGTCGGTTGATAAAAGTGCAGCGGAGGTGGTCTCCGACTCGGAACATGCCTGGTGTTTGACCATCATGACCACGTAAGGAGCTCGCTCGCCTTTCAAGTACATACCGATAAGCAAGCATTAACGTGTGGCATAGTTTGCCCTTTGTGGCTATCCTCATTCAGGACATGACTGGTCCGGATGCCTCCAACTGGCCTTTGTTGGAATTTGTAGTGGGTGATTTGGAGAAGCGCTTTTACGGCTTCTACAGCTATCTCACATCCACTCGTTCGGCGGCAGCCATATGAAACTGAATAGAGTTTTAGTGCTGGGGCCCAAATCGGCTTGCGTACGTGAGCCCTTGCGTTCCTTTGTATTCTCTACAGGTGCGGAGGTTAGTACAAAGGAACGCGAGAGCCTGTACACAAAGGGAACTAGGGGTACCCGGCACTAAACTCTCTATGCCTTGTACAGGACTGCGTGAACACCTTGGCAAGACAATACATGTAACCACCTTGGCATGTTCTCATCACTTTTCTTTCGCATGTAAACTTTTATGTACAGAAATTATCTTATAATTTCTGTGCATAAATCTTTTGACCAGAATATCTACCATTTCACTACAACCATGTCCAAACCACTTGTTTGTAATACGCATGCTTAGATGTAATTTTGTGAACTTCGAGGCGTCGTCATCGGCGGATTACTGTCTGAACAATCCATATGTATGAAGCTTTGTTATAAATAAATATGTTTACACGGGCCCGAGTTGATTTGATTGTGCTGGGCAAATGCAGCTGTAGCTACAGTTGGCGCTACCAATTTTTTTCAATACGATTAGTATTTTCCTAGCACTTGCATGGAGACTACGTCATTCTGCGTGGTTGGCCGTCTGAACTGCCCTTCCAGCACACTTAAGGCTCGTTGGCAAGCCGCAATGTCGTCTGATCCCGAACTACTACCATGCTGCTCGCATTTGGCTTTAGGTAGACAAAGCACACATGCTCACAGTTACTTAGAAAGTCAACTTCATTAAGTTCTGTGCCTCTATTATGCATTTGTTTTTCAGCTAAGCACACTAGGAAGCTTAGCTTCCTATTGTGCTTAGCTTAGACGAAAGTACAACAGGTCTGCCTCCTTTCGAGCAGTCAATAATGTTCCAACGGATAATTAAGTGATCACGTTCGAAAGGAAACCAATCTATTCATGATGACAGAATGCAGAGAAGTCATCACGACAAGCATGCCTATAGTCAGTTGAACCATTTGTGACGTCACATGAATGCCGCGAAGGCCACGGTAGGTCCAGGATAGGTGTATCCACTTATCTGTGTTTCTTCATACAAAAAGCCCACTTACACAGAGCGCACCAGTAACAAAACGCCCGGTACTACCACACGGCTTTCTGCGATATTTTGAGGAAGGCATGCCTATTAGTGCCCCTCTGTCTCTCTTTTTACGTGCGTGTGCCGCCAACAGAAACCCCGACAATGTAGCTTTTTACTGAAAGATTCTCTATTTATTCGACGGCCGGCACAACGTAGCCAACCTTCTTCTCACCGACAGCAAGAAAACGGTGGCTGACCCCCAAATGCAGAGATGTTACTTGAATGGTGCTTCGACTTGATTTGAGAAAATTGGCCCGAAACAAGGAACGGAACTGAAAACGCCCAAGTTGTCCGGTTCATGGACGCTCAGGCTGACTTGCTTCGTCAAGGCAAGACCAAGTGTCAATGCACAAGCACGTTGCTCGCCTGGTAGTGAGGTCAATAATTAAGCCATTTGGGTGAGGCAAATGCCAGAAAAAGTGCATATCATTTCAAAATATCTATGAGCGCAAACTGCTGCAAGCATATTTTGGAAATTTTACTGCTAAAGAGTGGCACATGAAGCATACGTGATGCCCTCCGCCGCTGCTATGCGCAGTGTTGCTTGTTGAAGGTGTCCGTTGCCCGCTGGTTGCAGGGGTCGGCCGAGAGCCGCGCATTTATTCAAGTTTCTTTTAGGACTGTGCGTTCGCAGAACAGGCCGCAGAGAAGCGAAACAAGGGTTGGTTCTCGTTGTGTTCTTTCATCGTCATTTGTTCTCATACGCCGCGAGATGTATGCCCACCGCCCGGGCTCACATTCTGCCTACACAAGGTATAAGACTTCCAGAGGACTCGCTTGTCTACTCGCCTGTGAGCATGCCTGTAGCGGTCTAGGTCACATTTATAAACGAAAAAAATAATGAGGCACAAGTTCTGGGAACGTAAGTGCGAGATATTTTCTGCTTTGGTCATGCTTCTGATTCTTGGTAAGGAAGAGGAAAAGTGAGGGTCAGGATATCTTCTGTAAGCTTCGTCGAGAACAACGATAATGAAATCGCCATACGACGTGCAAGCCTGCAAACTGGGGGGAAGGGTTCATCCACCCCTTTGTATACAGAGCTACCTAAGACTCCAAACAAAAACTTCATATTGACCTAAAAATTTGTCCTCGTTCAGGGACTGCACCCCTCCCAGCGCAATTAAGCTTTCATTTCTGAGAGACGCGTGCGGATTTCTTTTTTAGAGACCGGGCTATACTAATAGGCTCGCCTTCTTCAGAAAAAAAAAAGAATTCACGGACGATTACGATACTGCCCGATGCGAATTGTGAGCGCAGCTTCTTGGGGCAACTAATACAATACGCATGCGAGGTTACCACTACGCCATAAATCAAAATATTTGTGACGCAAGGCAGCACCCACTGCGCCATCATTCGTCTTTCTGCGGATAACCAAGGTAGCCGCTACACATCTGTAAGCTATTATGTCCACTTTGTTGATGGTGCACGTGGCTGATGACGAAGAAGAATTATGGCTGAGCCCTTTGCTGTGGGTGGGAAGTATGACACCACCAACTCGTAGCGCTATTACCATTGTGTCACGACGGGTTGTTATATTGCTCTTCTGCCACACTGTATTGCACAGGTTAGCTCGGTTCTTTGTCCGACATGACTTGCACGTGACGTCACAGACAAGTTCTCTGCGCTGGGTACCTAAAGATGGCGGCCACCGTGACTTTTTATCGCATTAAAGAGTGTCAGTGCAGCGGAGGACAGGGGGTCGTTCGCTCCCTGCGTTCTTTTGTACCCTCCCCGCTTTCTTCTGTTCGCCAGCCGCGCCAAGGGGAATACGAAGGATTGGAGGGGCACTGTTTCTTGCTCCGCGCGTTCGAGCAGGTGTTTATGCAGCATCGCATTCCGCTGGTACCTAAAGATTGCGACCGCAGTGACGTACGTGCAAGTTATGTATGGGATATTTTTGCAAATTGGTTTCAAGCGCCATCGTGGCTCTCAGGTAAAATGCTCGACTGCCACGCGAACTCTAAAGATTTCGCTGTAATTACTGTCGGCAGTTTCAGGTTCCAGTGTTCAATACAAGCGAGCTAGAATAGTCTGGCTTTCGTTGGTATAAAAAGTGTGCGAGAAAACGTGGCCGATAATGTCACAACGCAGAAATTTGACATTTGTGCTGCCGATGGCGTCTTGCAAAGTGTAAAATACCCGCAATCACGTACAGCGCACACGCTCAACAAGGGCGTTGTTTTCCGGAGAAAGCGATAGCAGCGGGGGGGGGACATCGGGGGTTACTGGCCACGTGCCCTAGGTGATGTTGCCAGGTGTCGAGCATGGTTCAACATGGGAGTACAATAGGGCGAAGAAGTGAGAAGAAACCTAGAGGGTGTGGCGGAGATTCGCCCTGTCCTTTTTGTACAATGGTTTTGCGCTACCTTTCAAAAATACAGCGACTTTAGGCATGGTTAGGTGGTGGCGACCTCATACGGAGAAGCCACCGAGCAACTCGTGGAGAAAAAAAATTCTTTCACTCTCGTTTAGGCGCTGCGCCGTGCTCCCGACCGGGCTGCAGAAATTAGGCGTCTTTTCCTTCTTCGAACCACAACCACCACCACTCGCGGCGCATTGCGAGGTGAGTCGAGTACAACCGTGATCCGAAGCAGTCGTTCACGTTGGTGCACGGTTCAGCTATGTCGTCCGAGGATATAGGAAAACTGTGTTGCATCTTCTACCACCTCCGGTTCGAAGAACTGCACTCGCTAGACTGCGCAAGGCTTCCCTGGCTGATGCCGCTCCGAGGACATACCTTGCTACCGGCCGTTGAAAGAATTCATTCCAGCATCATGTCCATTAAAGGGGAGCAGGAGCGTCTGAATTCCACGGCCAAGCTGTACGCTTGGCTTGTACCGCGAGGTGTGTACGAACAGTGGGTTCTTTACCGCCTGCACACCAGCGAAGCCGTGTTGGATGCCAGCGCTGTCGGCGCACGTCTGGTGGAAATCCTGAAATCCAGTGGTTCTTGCGCGGCAATCGGTGCTAACGACGTGGGATCCTCGTATTCTGTGGCAGTTTTGGTGGTAAGCGAGGCCCGCTGTCCGCCCGAGTACCTACCAGTGTGCTTTTGCATGTGGAGTGGATTGCCCTTCCTCGCCTACCACGCCGCGGAAGGCTCCTCCTATTTGCCCCTCCTTGCATCTGTTTTGCGTAATATGGAGAAGTCCTTGCATGGAACTTACGGTGATCTCAACTCGGCCCATATTGCGGCGACTGCGAGCCAGCAATTCTGAGGGACGGATATGCATAGCTTGGCGTGACGAGACGCATGGTCCAGCTGGACAACATGAAAGCCGGCAACTTTTTCGTCAGACAGTTGGTTTTTGAGAGGAAAACTCTGCAAGGAATGTACATTACGACCCGAAGTTCTGCCCATCGTAGCAGAATTTTAGCAGTGCGCGGTGTTTGTATGTCATGTTTTTATGCAAGAAATTGTTTTAACTTGTCGATCGGCGTTTGGAATGTTCAATCAGAGTGACTGAAGTGACCTTGTGCCATATGCAGCGCGTGTTATTTAATCGCAACGTTATTCTCTGGATATTTTTGTAAATAAAAATGTGTGTGCGCTCATATTACGTTATTCTGCATCGCGTTCGCGCAACGCGGCAGCTACACAGCTAACGTCCCGTTGTTTTTGTAATTTTTTGCTTCTTTATGGGCGACCCTTCGCACTGTTTACATGAAGGACATCCACTTCTAGCATATTTTAGATTGTGCCATATTTGGCACAGTATGCATGTGAGTGATGAAATGTGCAATATGATGCCATCTATGTTTTGTTGCACAGTGCGAATACAAACAAAAAAAAATCCTCTGAGATCATGCAGCACATCTCGTTTTTGCCAGATTTCAGTTGTGGTAGTAGGTTTTGAGATGCTTCACGAAAATATCGAGTGTCAGCAGCAGTACCTGGCAATTTTTTGTTACATTATTGGCGTGGGTGCACGAAAAAATTATGTGAAGTCTAACCAGTGCACGGCGATATTTAGCTTTTACGATTTGTCGGCAACTGACGCTCACAACCACAAGTCAGCGGTTGGAAATTCGGGCAGGAAAGTACAGCAAGGCGGCACCATGCGATGAGCCAAACGTGTAAGCGGCCATCTTGCACGTAGATGTGATGTCGGCAGTCACATGCACTAACCAAAATGTTCAATTATGCCTGAACACGGGAAGCAATTGCTTTGCTTTATTCCACAAATCAAGCTAAAAAGACCGCAATCAGTGAGATTTTGTTTTTCAGCCATGGCAGCAATCCGCCTTTTGCATGCCTCTACAGCGCATGCGCGGCCACCTGGCGGCGAATCTGGGAAACGATCTGTGGGGTGCCGTTGCAGACGCCGCCTCTTTTTCCGCGGCAGCATTGGTGGTGAGAGTAGTGTTGGCACGTGCGGGTGGCACAACAAATACCTTTATCTATATATCTGGTTCTGTTAGCTTGATGCCGGCAACTAATGCCGCTTATGGATGCACTTCGTGAGGCGTGCCCAGCAGCAACATTCATTTTTTCCACTTCCCATCGGTGAAACGCGATCATCGGCGCCGTGAAGCGTGGCACGATCAGGGCTGTGAGGCGCCAAAATGAAGATGGCAGTTCGCGGCAGCCTTTGGATTCTGCAAGACAGTGCGAAAAGCAGTTTGTTAACGGTGTGTGTGCTAACTAAATGTTATACGCGAATAACATGTCACGTTTCCTGCAGGGCGCGGAATAAGTGTTCGCTTTGTGTCTGTCTCGCTGCACAGCAGTTCAGTAGCGACGAAGCTTGAGCTACGGCTTTTCTTTGTACGATATGCTTTCTGTATTTGTTTTGGAATGACGACGACACCAAAGTATGGTTAATTGCGCCTTGGTTCGCTTCGGTCTCAACGTGACTACGCTGTTGTTTACATTGGCGTCTTCTATATATCGGAAAACAGTCGCCGTAAATCGTCCGCTAGAACATAATGAATACGAAATGGTGCACTTTCGTCGCCGGTCATTCACCGAGTTCAGCGGTTCATTTCTGTTGTCAAAGCACATTCGCTGTTCGGCGAAAAAGGGAAAAAAAAGAAAACAAGAAAGAAATCCGCCTGTGTTCACTGTTGACGTGACTGCCGCGCACCGATTCATAAATCTTGCGAAGTTTCCACGTGCGTGCCTTTTTTTGGTCGCCGTAGTGCGATGTTCACAGATTTTGCAGGTTCGCCGGCCAACTCTCCCACGTACCGCAATTTCGGTTAAATGAAACTCGCAAAAGTACATAGCTCAAGACAGGTTCAGCATGCCGCGTTCGATCAGCGCCAGCTGTTCTGGTGTGCTAAAATCATGTAACGCATGTATTGTAGGATCACGTTCCCTGAATTTGAATGTGCAGGCCAGCAAACACTGTGGCCTAGATGCGAGGTACTCGCGACATACACTTCGAAGCATGCCATTCAGTAAAATCGTTGCTCCGTGCTCCCGCAGTAAAACGTTGATGCAACGACGGCACGAAACGGCCCAAGCAGAGGCCCGGTAGTTCGTATGAATAGTATGAATGCCACAATAAACAAAAATATTTATCCGGTTGCGCAGAGCAGTGACATGCCACTACCTCGCATTTGGTCTTCCTCACGACTGCATGCACAATGTAGCAGCCACCCTTCATTGACGAGAGGAAAATGCTTAGTTCTCGGAACTCCGCACTTGGACGCGGCAGTCAACTCATTAAACAGGAGGCTGCGCACATACCACTCATCGCAGAATTTCTGCGCTTGCGTGGTTTGCCACGAGCACCACGCACCACTTGCTGCCATGAAGGCATTCAACTGCTTCTTGCTCATCATTTTCATTGATACTGGCCTTTTGGTCCACCCGTTGGTCACAGAAAAGGACCCGCCGGGCATGTAAATACTCCCAGGTGGCTCCATGCCACAACACAACACTCAGACGGGGCTATCAGCACCTATGCCGCTGCCAAGCTTTGTTCTATGCAGCAGCAGTGGTAGTGGTGGCAGAGGCAGCAGGCGCGCGCGACCACGGCCGGACTGGAGGAGCGACACGCGCGCACTCTCTTACGGCCTGCGCACCCAAGGAGGGAACAATAGAGCAGATTCTTGACTGCTCGTTGCAGGGATCGCCGCGTGGGGGAGCTTCGACCCGACCCTCTTCCCTCTCACTCCTCCTTTTTCTCAGTCGACGCCTCGCTTCTGACCGAGTCAGCCGACCACGCGTGCCGCACGTGTTTTGATCTGCCGCGGAATATTACAGGTCTCTTCGATTTGGCTGCACCGGCGGAACCAGTTCAACGGGTGCAGCACCGCCCTCCTCGATTTGCTGGTGCAGCGCGCGCGCTCTGCACTGGCTCCCTCGTTTTGTCGAGGTGCAAGCGTAGTTCTGCACGAGTTCTCTGCCAGCCTGCACTCGCTCAAGAGGAGGTGCAAAGAAGTGCAGCATGGCGTGCGCCCCTTCCTCCTCCCAAGCTTAGAGCAGACGACGCTGCGTTGGCTGCGTGTTCTTGTTCAGGGCGTGCGTGCAACGGTAATCTTAGGCGCGTCTTTTCAGCAGCTACTGAGGTGAATCTTTTTACATGGCTCATGAGCAGAAAAATTCACCATGTTGACGGCAATAAGAAACGTAGGAAAAGAAGAAAAAAAAGGTTGTTAATAAATATATGTGGCTCGAAGCGCGAGCTGTGCTCTCACTTTGTCTTTGCGAAAGCGTGCCGCTGTGCGATAGGAAGCCTTCAAGTAAAACTGCTGATTTTAAAAATGTATTCACCATGAGAGCTTGCGTACGTATCTTAATGATTTCAAACAGTTGTCACGTCTGTGCTCTAGAATAGCGTGAAGAAAAGTGGCGCTGTCAATAAAAGGTTTTGAACACAAAGCGAGCACACTTTCATGGATCGGTGAAATTTTACGTGAAGTTGTCTTGAAACGTCGGTCAAAGAACCCCCGAGATTTTTCGCACGCACTTTAATAAAGGCCGAAACCAGCGGAATTCACCACTGAGCAAGTAAAATGTGGTTCTAGACAGTCTGAACAGTCTCTTGAACTCACACTCATGGAACCTTCCGACGACGTTCCCGTACCAGGGAACACGACTGACATCTTCGCGTACCAACGAGCAGGCGACCAATAAAACACAACCACCTCCTCGGAGTTACTGCAAGGGTCGCCGTTGTCGGAATCGTCGTCGCTCTTGAGCAGTTTCATATACGGCAGCTACGAAAACAGCTATCGCGGCAGTGTTTTGGTAAACAACACCATCGATACACGCCGCGTTGGCCAACACGGCCTGCACTTGCCAGACACTTGTGTCTTCGTTTTGGCGGTAGCCGCCGCGCAGTAGTGTCGCGGCTGCACCTGCACTTGCTGAACCGGTGCTGCGCGTACCCTGCACCGCTTGGCACCGCTGCGACACTTTTAGGAACTAGTGCAGGCAGTGCAAGCCAAATCGAAGAGACCTTTCAAGTGCGCGGGCGCCGCTCCTCCCTGCAGCTGTACTGGCGAGGGTTGGGCCGCAGCGCCGCGAACTTGCGGTGGTGAAAGGTGGGAACTAGACACGAAGCGCAGGCCGTAAGAGAGTGCCGCTCCTCCAGTCCGGCCGTGGCGCGACGTCCCACGGTTCGTTTCTTGAAGAGTCAGCGAGAGGGCGCCACACAGACATGCAAAAGGCGGATTTTGCTCGCCCACTTGCATAGTGTGCCATATTTGGCACAAACCTTTATCTTCATTAATACAGTCACAATAAATCTGAAAATTTTTGTACATGTTATTCTTCATGTAGTTAATGATAAAAAATGATCAAATAATTTTTTAATTGATTTTCTCATAATTCATGCAATAGAGGGTTAAAAACAGTGAAAAGAAAACTCAGAATATGCACCCGTCACTGACCTAGGGTTGCCACCTTTTCTCGAACAAAAAACCGGCCATTCGACGGGGGGGGGGGGGGGGGGGGCGGGGGGGGATGAGCTACCATGAGATTAAATTAATGTTGAACAATAGAAGCCACGTCAGGTCTTTGGCATGCAGTGCTATTTAATGTAACATTGCTTTCTTTGAGCCAAAGAAACCTGATGTACAAACAAAAACGGCACACTGTGCTAAGCTACCAGTCTAATTGCTGGCATCAAAACTGCTCTGAAAAAAAAAAAAAAAACCGGCCAATGACGGCGGGTGCGCACCGGCAACCGAGGGCGCAACGGAGCTCTTGTGTGTAGAGTTACTGTATATGCTACCCTTAGGTAGCAGAGTTGCGCATAGGTCCGCCATCTTGCCCGCTGAGGCGTCCACGTCATGCAGGAAAGCCACCCCTTTCGAATGTAGGAGCCGACGCGGACCAATGGCTCCGTGCGCTTTCGCGCTCGTTCATAACCCGTCGCTATAGGTGATATTCACCTCCGAGCAACCCTGTGCTCCCGCAGCATACCCGCACGGCATGCCGGGAAGGCACTACTTCCAGCCGCCATAACTACGGCCGTGTACACCGTGTGTGTCTGTGCGTGATACTAAAGCTGAGCCGTTTTTTTTTTTTTTGCCCCGCCATCTGTTATCATGTTTAATATTTGGGTGCAGCAATCGCAAAAATTGAAGGACGTGACGCGTCTGAGAACGCAAAACAGGTTAAATTTTATTCCTTGCTAACGTTATTCGAGGTCAATGTAGCCGTACTCTGGAGGTTTCGGCGAAGCGTCGTGACGAATGGTTCAGCCGTCTTCGCCGGGCTGATATTAGAAGGCTAGCTGTGTGTTGAGCGCCTGAGAGTGGTTCACCTGCGAATGGAAACACAGTTGAGTTCGAATTCTGATAAGTTTGAGTAAAAAAGGAAAGCCATGCATTTAATCAGACGCGAACGGAACACGAAAATAGAGAAATTGCAATGACACAGTACCTAAATGCATTCAGTTTCAGTGCACTGGCAGAGACGTCTGCGAAAAGCACGACACAGCAGAGTTTTCAACCTTGGACTGCTCATATCTACATATGCGCGGTACATTGCGAGCTAAAATGAGACGCACACGGTTTTGTTTTTCTCGCTAAAGCGGCCTTCTGGCTACTCGTTTCAGTACATCAAAGTACAGCTGTGCTTTGATGACTTGGTCTCGTGAATAATTATACGCCCTAGAGACTTTTCATCGCGATCGATCAAAGCTGTGGGCGAGTCAGTCACGTCGAAATTTCAGTCTCGTTTGCACTCGACCGCTATCGAAAGTGCCCCGTGCAATGGTGCTTTTACGTGCATTACTTCGTAAGCGCTGTTACCAGCTTCAACCAGATTCGTAGAGCATCGCACTATCATCAAATTAATGGGTAAACTCGTCTTTCGCGCTTACAGCTGCAGTATAACTTTAAGAAGCTAAAGATGATCTTACCTTTGCGCGCACAACGACGCAGTCGTCGTGACTTCTCAGCAAGGGTTCCTGGACAGGTAATTGTGAGCTTCCAAAGAAATTTCTTGGCTTTCAGTTGTTCGTGCGTCACAAAACCTGTAGTATGCACGTCCTTTATGTCTGAAGGATTCACCTCAGGGACGAGTTCGATGTCAAATGCGGCTTCCTTGCTCGTCAGAATGAGTTAGTCAACGGCACCGCAGAGAGCCACTTCATCCGTGTATCACTGTTTAGCGTCGGCTTCCAATTTCTCGGCGTACACGCCCAAGCGAGCCGAGCGCGCATCGCCCATGGCTGCAGCAGCTTCGCCAATGGTAAATGTGATACTTCAAGAGCCACACAAAATTGAAACAAGAGCAAATTGCCGGCAATAGCTTGTAGGCAGCGGACGGGAAATGGCGGAATGAATGCACATGTCGGAACCGCCGGCCTTCAATATGGGCGGCCACGCGGTTGCCAGCACAGCTGGCGCACTTTTCGCTACCACGCCCGCCAACGTGACGTCACGTGAATACAACCTATACAGTATATACAGCAACTCTACTTGTGTGTAGGGACTTTACTTGTGTGCCACCTCAGCATTGACGGTAGCGACCGCCAGGGATACCAAGTAAATGAAACGCTCGCTGACCACATCGACGCGGTGAAGTGTCTCCCTTTTGGGCGCCTTTTCTACAAACGCTTCCTGGGTGCGTCCATAATCACCTGTGATTCCCCTACCCCCCACCTGAAAAAAGATGCAGCTGTGCCCTGGCGGGCCCAATTTTGCTGCGTCTACAAGCTAGGCTGTGTGTTCTGGCGCTGCCGTCGCACCTCGTAAACTGCAATCCCAGAACGCCCCGCGGGCGCGCGGTACGCTGAGCGAGCCGGCTGGCCGGCTGTGCCGTCGCTCGCTGCTCGTTGCGCCGTGGGAGCACAAAACAAAATGAACACGTCGCCGCTTATTGTCTGTTATCAAATCCTAAATACTACACATGTCCGAACGCGCCTGCATGTATCTACGCATGAAATGTGAAAGGAATGATTAGTCAGTCAGTGTAGGTATTTACGAGCGCATGTATGTCGGATGGAGCAGTTAAGCGGCACGCAAGTTATCGCTTGCCGATACATATAGTCAAAACGTACTATCGTGAGCTATATGTGAGGTGGAACGCCGAATTCATAATTATTTAACGATTACTTGTTCACAAGCCGCTATGGTATTTATGGAATGTGGGCGTGTGATTGGGCTGTGAGCACCAAACGGCAGTTACAGTATTTTGGTATATACATATTATTATTTGATTTAAATTGGCAAGTCACGTGCTGTACAAAGAAGTGGAGAAATTCTAAACGTGTCAAAGGAATAAGGGATGGGTCTAGAATTCACTTGTCGAGTGCCTTGCACTAATAATTGGCTGTTTCTTGATACATGGTTTGTTAAGTTTCACTGCTAAGCATGTTTGCAGGTGTAGTGTGCTTCGAAACCGGTGTTTCATTTCGCGTCGGCGCATTCGAATATTGTTATACGAGGAAATGTGATGTCACACTTACGTGCACGGGCCAGTCGATAGAAACTTGCGCACATAAGCCGAGGCAAATTGATCACTTCAAGAAGCGGAGTATCCTGCGTATCATTGCATCGGTTTGCTAAAAGCTCATTCGCATTGCAAAGAAAGATAAATAAGGACGTCATCTACCCGTGATTAATGAAGAAACTTGGATTATTGCATAAGAAGCCGCAGGGCCTGAAAAATGCAGGGAAGCGATGTGGGGTGAGGGTTGTGTTTTCCGCAAGAAATCAACTTGGTCGCACTTGTTCTTTCGTGCACAAAAGGTCGCAGGCGTGTGCAGTCGGCAAGAAAAATGCGACCAGATGCTTCCCAATTGTTTTTTTCAGTTGTTGTGTAGGACTTGTTAACCAAATTTCTGTTTCATGTGTTCGCGTGTACATCGGCCAAGTGTACTGGTCAACGTGCTAACACGCACCTCAGAGGGCATCGAAATTCATTGAATGGAGCCGTTTTTTTCATCTCGCCTCGCATTGCCAGTGATGCAAATCTAGTCCAGTCTTCGAAAGAACAGTAATTTTGTACCGTCATCCTAATGAGACCACGCGAGAAATCTCGGGGACCCATCACATCATAAAGAACACAGCACTTAAGTCAACCTTATCGTTACAAGACAAGGAACTTTATTAATCGACTGTGAACACGCTGCTTGGTTGTTTCACTTTTTTTTTCTGTCTCTGACATGCACCTCCATTTTTATATATATATTTTTCACACGTGCAATAAACTGTCTGTCGTGAGCGACCGTTTGGTGTGTCGATTGCTTTGCTTGCACTGCTTACTTTCTGCAGTCTAAGTTTTATTCGAAGTTGTAGTTATGGTGCCAACGAAGGTTGCCGGCGCTGGTCGTTTATTACTCGACGCGCACGCTGTCTCTAGTGAATGGATCTTATTTTACTAAATACTAACTATACTTTCATTCGTATACTCTTTAAATATCAGAGCCTCACATTGTCCCCGTCTACAGCTTGATGGACGTTGGTTCCGAACGCATCTGCGAATTATAGACCGCTCCTGCACTTCATAGGCAACGGAGTTATATCTTTTACTTCATTTGTGCCGTAAGGCATACTGGTGCCAAAAAAAAATAATGAAAAGGTGACGCTTCTCAGCCGCTCAGCTGCTGCAACAGTGGGAGAGATGGAAATCGCAGAGAAGCCGTCGCAGCTGTTCGTGGTTGAATTACGCTGCAAGAAGTTGCAACTTGCCAAATTCACTTTATCTGAGAAGTGCACTGGCACAGCTCAAGCAGGAAGCTAAAGCGTGAGGCCTGCGCGCTCGTCGCGGCTGCTGCTGCGACGTACACACTTTTACCATGAGCGCGTGCGCGCCCGTTGGGGGCGCTCGTGTGCTTGAAAAAAGGTCTATTCTCGCCTGTCTCCCTGCACGCGTCAATAGTAGTACTTTTTTAGTAACAACAAAAGTAAGTAAATAAGAACCAAGCACCAAAAAAACGAAATTGGTAGCTTGCAGATTTGTTTACAACGATATTGCACGGCCGGTCTAGAGGCTCGCGCGCCTCCACACCGGCCGTGGTTCTAGTTAAGCCTATGGACGTTCGTAATGGGAAACGATCTCAGAAACTACGCTAAGCTTTTCCTAATACTCGGTCGTCGAAGCTACCTGAAGGCCAGCGAAGCGATTTTATACAGTCGTTTGCTAAGAAGGAAGTGGATCCGTCCACATCAACGCTAACTTCACTTCGAAGCGGGCGTTCAAAACCGCCGCCATGTTTTACGTCACTACACGCAAACACGGTAATGCTGAATCTGAAAAATAGCGAGCGTGCGGCAGCCCATACGGGTAATTTAGCGTACTGCGCAGGCGCATTTCGATCTCGCTATTCCGCTAAGCCCGCTAAACTATAACTACGACCCCAGGACCTGAAATCTGAATGGCATCCATTGAAAAAGAAAAATTAGCGTGAACAGCAGGACAACAGGACAGTCTCCGTGCTGCTGTCCGCTTGTTTCCCGTTTTCTGTCGACATCTGCCCTCTATCTTGCACAAGTAGCGAAAGGTCTTGATCCAGCCACCGCGCCCTGTGATAGGCCGGTTGGCAACACGTGACCTTCTCGCGTTGGCGCCCCGCCCAGATGGTCTAGCGGTGGCCGCGCTCTACCGACGAGAGGTACCGACGACTGCGTTTTCAAGCGTGGAGTTGGACAATTTTAGGAAGTAGAGAGTACTTCACGCGCCTCTGTCGCATTGCTGTCGCAGTCTACAAGCATGTATGTACATGAAGTAGAGCGGACGTGGGAATCCCGTGTATGAATTGAATGTCTGGAGCGTGACGGGCTAGTATGTCGCGTCTGAATGCCTTCGGTTGCCTCGCCGCGCAGAGGACGGAAGAAAGTATTTTTTTTGTTCCTCGCGGTTACAAAAAAGTATGCTGAAGGAAGGTATGGCCCCACAAAATCGGTCACAAGAAATTTTTGGCCACAGAAAACTCCCGGTTATGCGAAGTAAGTGATTTTGTAATGTGCATGACTTCAAGCAACCTTTCGCCTGGCGGTGAGCTTTTGTTCATGCGCATGCGTGAGTATTATCTCCGCAACGCTATTATTGTTTCTGCATTCTTTATGCCGTAGATTTGTGCGCAGTAGACAATGCAGAGTCACGCCCGTATCTATAAAAATAAATAGCTCGGAACCCAATACAGCTCCCTTTGTTTTCCTCCCCGGGGTGTCTTCAACACTAAAAGCTCACAAGGAAAGGACCACTTGGGATTAGTTTTTTAACACACCGTGCCGTGCTTTTCCGCTTTGCTCTGCGCGTGATCAATTAATGCTTCTTCGTTGAAGCGTTCCGCGTGATGTTTTATGTAGAGGACAACAATGCTTTTGGCGAGTTCGGGTGAATAATACTGCGTGACAAAGGCAGGCTGAAACCGTATATGCCGCACCGAACATCTTTGTTAACTTGCCGAGGCAGAAGAAACGGAAGCCACTCTGCAAGCGAATTGGGGGGGATCAGTATTGACTACAAACCTTTGAAACTTATAATGCCGTGGTTTGCATTTATGTGTCTTTGTTTCAGTGCTGGTACTTCAAACATTGTTGTCATCGAGGCGCCTGTGCCTGTAGAAAACCGGCGTGATTACCTCAACTTTGTATTGAAATCATTTGGCCCTTACGGAGAAGTACTTTCAAGGGGCCCACCGATAAGTGGGCTGTTGCGCCGAGCCAATGCTAATAAAGTTATTCGAGAGTGCTTCAAGCTAGCTCGGTATGTGTTTTTATATGCAGGCCTGTCATTGTTTTCCCTGCTATTATTGATATTGGGAGGTAAAATTGTTTAATGTAATACTGAACAAATATTGTAAAAAATGACAAAAATATCGAAATTTGCTCTGAAGATGCAACTGTTCCGATAAACATAGTTTATTTCACGTATCTTGTATCAGGTGGCTGTATTTCTTGTTGGATTGTCAGCACGCGGGGGCTGCATGCCAGTGCGAGTTGTGACGCTACATTCACCACAGTGCATGCAGTGTGTGCATGTTCCTGTCCTTCTGTTCTCTTTCTCAACATCTCCTTCGCACCTCACTCTCCCTCTTCCACAAAGACACTGAGGAATGCCTCATTATTTAGGAGCTTAAACCCAGCCATCAGCATTGTCCTCTCCCGGTGCCGTTTGTAGTGGTTCTGGGAACCGCAGTGAGAGCTGAGTGGGTCGACAAATGCGGGCGACGGCTGGCACTGATCGCATGCTCGTTTCCGGTGCATGAAACGTCGCCAAACGGCACCTCCTCTAGTTCATGGTGCGGCTGCTAGACGCGGCATTGTTATCCTTATTTTCCTCTAGTTTCTGTCTGAAAGCAAGGTGGTGTCTATTGGTTTCAGCACCCAATCTTTCAATTTGGCTGAAAATTTCGGTGGCAAGAATTTTGTTCAGTATTCTTTAACTTTGGAATTATTCTCAAAAGTACTATTGCCAGGCTGCAGTGGCACTGCATAAAAATGTCAACCATTTGCTTACAGGTACCCGTCACGGGAACTGTACAGGACGGCAGCTGAGAGGCTTATTCCGAAGTATCCACACCTCACCAACAAACTTGGTCCTAAAAGAAGTGGCTTGGTAAGCATCAATATTCCTTCGGTAATGATTGTCACTGTATACCTGCTTCGTATAATGCACTGGATGGTACAGTGTTATGCTCTCATGTGTTTGTTTTAAAGGGACACTAAAGGCAAATCAGACTTCATGTCGAACTGAAAGGGAAAGGTCAGTGCTTGAGAACGTCTAAAATGTCAATTTTATGCACAGCAGTGCTTCGTGAAAAAGAAATTAAGGCAAATGTATAGAATATATTTGCACACATTATGGCAGAGCCTTCATTGAAAGGTGCATTGATGAGTTATGCAGGCTTTATGTGAGAGTACACCCTTTACGAAAGTACACCCTTTACTTTAGTAGATGCGGGATCTGCTTTTTCGTGAAAGAGCTTTGCCGGTAGAAAGATACTCCCTTGTTGTGTCATACGCGTGAGCGCTTTTCCGAAAAATATCCTATTACCTAAAGTGCTGTGTGTCAGGGGTACGAGCATGAGAACTTAACATCATTACATTTATACAGGGAGGTGTTGAGAGGTAGCACTTGCTAGATGGTTGAATATATAGGCCATCGATTATGACTTCAGACCCTGAAAGCTCTGATGAGCACAAGGTTGCAGTGAAGCACTCCTCCGCACTCCTAGCTTGATACATTAAAGACAATTGATGATTCATTGAACAAAGTTAGTTATTCTGAGTGAAAACACAAATTTCTGTAAGCAACAGTTGCACTTCATATGGTACAGTGGTACGTGCCGACCAATTTACTTACAGAATGACAAATGCTCCCTGCGAACAGCCACATTGAAGCACGAGACTTTCTTTTTTTTTCTGTTTTACAGAGTGTTCCTTGTTGTATTGATATTCTTTTTCTTCAACCTCGCATATCGCGTTAATACACTGAAATCGCTGCATGTTTTCTGCCGCAGATGACATCGCCGGAGTGAACAATCAGAGTTTCGTGAAGCCAGTTTCCACCATTCCATGATGTCAGAGAAGGACTTGTGTGTATACATAGAGACAGTGATTTGCCATTAAGGTTGTGTTCCGAATGCCAACTCTATTGCAAAACGCAGCGCCACTGGGTACCAGTCTCCAGTGCCATGCCGGATTATGGGCCCAGTATCGCGCTGGATACTGGGACGCTGGAGCGGCATTTTGCTGGGAGGCGCTGGGTTCATTAATGTATTGATATTCTTTTTTTGTAATCTCGCTTATCGGATTTATGCACTTCGCCGGAGTGTACGAAACGCACTGCGCGTGTTGAAAAATCGTGGACGCTTCACCGTAGACGCCAGCTCGGAAACACATCGTGGACATACAAAGCTACCGCCAGTATTCGTCGTTGATTCTGTCTTGCCCACAAGGTCCCCCCGTGGCACTTGCACCTGGGCAGGAAAGATCGGCTTTTCTCGGTAGCGAAGAAACACCGACCGGATGCACTTGACACCCAAAACGCGGCAAGGAAGTGCAACACAGACGGGTGACATCCAGTACTGCAGTGGCCGATGCTAACACTCAAGAGTTTCATGAAGCCAGTTTCCACCATTCTATAATGTCAGAGGAGGACTTGTGCATACTATCCAAAGTGCTCCGCGGTATGATGGCGCTAGATGTGCTTTCTTTAGGCGAAACGGAACTTTGGTGGCTACCGGATCTCGAAGGCGTAACTTCCTCAGAGGCGATAAGTCGATTCAGAGCGCCCTGATATCACTCAACACTCTCAATACGCGCGTCTTTTGCCTTGCGTGGTTTTACTGCTGTCTCGCGGAGCGATGTCAGCTGAGCCCGTGGGTGTGGTTTCACGTCGAAGCGATGGCTACCGCACCGACCGGTCAGCTCACCCTTCACGACCGCTTGGCGTCGGCTTCGCGATACCTGGGTGGTCACTCTGTTGGTGTGAAGATTGAGACTTCTGGCATAAAGTACATTTGCGTCATGGCTACTGATCCAGGACGCCAAACAGCGGTAAACGACGTGATCTGTTTTCGCTTTCACCCTTCACTTCCTCTCTTCCACGTTCACCCTGTCCTCCCTAATTCCAGGTTTATTACCGCTCTTCACCAGCTGCTGCGAGCAGACCCCGCCCGAATTCCCGAAGACTGTTTAGGTGAACTACGCTTCGCATTTACCGGTGTCCCTGAGCCCTTTGGTGCTGTCGCTGCGCCCCCCTAACAGCAATCCGTGGGACCATCCTAGAATCAGTTCGGTGATCCCTTTCCAAACAGGCAGAAGAGAGGAACGGCGCCAGCCTGCACGTAAGCATAATTATTCTTGCTTTATTTCAGTCATCTGAATTTCGAACATGCTAGTTCGGCGCAAGGCGTTTCGGATAGTGTTGAGCTGAGCTTGGTCGGTGCAAGGTGACGGTACCGACGTTCTTTGCTCTGGTTATCCTACATGCGCTGCTGAGAATGGAGTTGGTAGGAGTTACGTTACAAGGAAATGCCGTTTACGACAACGTTTCGAAAAGGCGAATTCTCTTCGTGATGGCGAAATGCACTTTGCAAAAACTACCGAATGCCCCTAGAGTTTCCGGAGTATTCGATGGCAACCTTTCGTGCAAATTTTTTACGGAACCTACATAAAATAGAGTTGTGTTTCTTCTCTGTCGTTTTTCAAATGCTTCTTGTTATTCATACAGGTGTTGTTTGATTTTACGCTAATATCTCTATCATATGTAGTCAAAAAGATGTATGTGCACCACTGTGCTGTAGCTAAGATGTGAAGTATTCTCTAGCCGACTTTATTCATGCACGTCCAATATGCATAGCGAGGAATTGACCTGGGTCACGAGCTTATAATCATTCCTGCATATTAGTTCTAATTAATCTATTCTGGAGTAGCTGGCAGCAAGCTGTAGCCTTCTGATGTAAAAAAGTAATTTCATTGTGTCCTGCCAGAAGCTTATTTTTTACTTACAAAAGAAATGTATGGTTTAGATTCAGATATATGATGACGAGCTGGAGGACTTTGTTGATTTGGAGCCGAGCACATCTTTACATAACAAGGCCAAAATCAAGCTGACCAGGAGATTGGTGCCACAAGCAGATGTGAGTATTTGTATTAAACATTGGCATGTTTTAGACTGTTGGATTGACGTTTTTAGTGCACAGTGATGTTCCGTCCTGGACAGAAGAATTCCGTTTCCGAGGCTCGAAAATTCCGTATATCAGGCATTTTTCCCCGCATACATGGTCAAAAATCCCCGCATATTTTCCTGCACGAGAAAAGTTTATATATATATATATATATATATATATATATATATATATATATATATATATATATATATATATATATATATATAGTGTTCGACGTGTTTCAGGCTCTTCCCATCGCTTTCTCTTCTTTCCTGCCCAACTCAAAGCATCACCTCTGAGATCGGCTTTTAATACTACGAAGGAGCTACCTTGGAGCTCGCTTTAAGCGGTATGCGATGCGGAAGGAATGCTGTACATGCTCATGTACACGGCCGCTGCATAAGAAGAAAAGTTTATTATTGTTTTTTTTTGTTACTGAGTGACGTGGCGTACATTATTGTGCCTAGCAGACGCTCTGTATCTATATGCACCACATTTTGTACAAAAAGCACGTCATCTTTTCAATAATGGTGACTAAATATTGTGAAATCAAACAAGCTTTTGTGGTGGTATTTAACATTTTATTGACTTGATTAGGAACGGATCTGCAAACTACCGTAAAGAAAAAAAATAAATAAATGTGAAGCGACTAGAATATATATTGACTGGGAAACCTTTCAATTAACCGCAGAACTTTTGATTGACAATGTTCATAAGTATGAACAGATTCACCAGATCAAGATGGGCGGGCTTTGAGCACGGGCTTAAACTTTCGCCGGGCAGCTGAATCGCTGGCCACGCAAACCAGCAGTCAGTCAAATCAATGTCATCAATGTTTCTGCGTTGAATTATCCCAAGACAGACTATGGTCTTTAAAAACGAACCTTAGAGGCTGTGGTTTGGCGCGCTACATGCGCCAGAAACGATTGCGACATGCGAAAGCCTCATGTCCACAGTCTTTTGATCCTTATAAAAAAAATATTTCGCCGCCCCTCAAAATTCCCTGCAATATCGCGAAGATTCCCTTTTTCCCTTTCGTCCAAAATGACTGTCGAAAATTCCCTGAAAAAGGGAAAATTCCCTGCACGGAACATCACTGTAATAGTGCATACATTTTCAGAAATGATTTCTGCCACGGGTAATATTGTGTGTATACATAGAGACAATGATTTTCCATTAACGTTGTGTTGCAAATGCCATCCCTATTGCAAAACCCAGCGCCGCTGGGTACCATGCAGTGTCCAGTGCCATGCCGGATTATGGGCCCAGTATCGCGCTGGATACTGGGACGCAGGAACGGCATTTTACTGGGAGGCGCTGGGTACTCCCGCGCAAAACGGCTCTACAGCGTTGAAACAGCGGTGCCTATATGCGATAAATAAACATAATAGTGAAAGAGGTGATATAGAACGCATTAACATTAAAAAAATGCCATATGAAAAAAAAAGTGTCCGCGAGGAGGACTCGAAGTTGCCACCTCCTGATTTCTGAGTACTCTACCCACTACGCCACACAGAACACGCCGAGGTGTTGGTAAAACAACTATTTAACCAAGAAACACATCGTTCGGCTTCATGTTTACATGTTGCACAGTCACGATAGACGCGACGTTCCTTTCCGAATAACAATTGCGTCTTCATTAGACAGCTTTCAAGAAGCTACCCGCACTTCATTAACTCAGTCAGTGCTCTATATGTTATCATGCTTGCTTGCTGGTCTTAGTGCTGTTTTATGAGCTGAAATGCATTAGGCTGTTGAAAAGGCATTTGGCCAATATTCTTTATTTACTATGACAGGTTTCTACTGAGGTGGAAACGGGATGCTGTTCCACACACACCTTTTTGTTTTGCAGTGCACCAGCCCTAAGCAGGACACCACAACCAGTCAGGTGCTCTGCTCCAGCCAAGCAGCTTCTTCAAATATCGGTGGTCTTCAACCCAAGTAAGAATTAGCACGTCTTTGCAATATTACGCCGATGTAAATTATTGAAACCGCAAGAAACTTATAATGCCATGGTTTGCACTTATGTGTCTTTGTTTCAGCGCTAGTACTGCAAACATTGTTGTCATCGAGGCGCCTGTGCCTGTGGAAGACCGGCGTGATTACCTCAACTTTTTGTTGTCATCGTTGGGCCCTTACGAAGAAGTCCTTTCAAGGGGCACACCGATGAGTGGGCCGGTGCGCCTCGCCATTGTTGATAAAGTTTTTCAGGAGTGCTTCAAGATAGCTTGGTATGTGTTTTCATATGCAGGCCTATCATTGTGTTCCCATCCTGCTATGATTGATATTGGGAATTAAAATTCCTTAATGGAATACTGAACGAAAATTGTCAAAAATGACAAAAACATCGAAATTCTACTCGGAAGACTGTTCCGATAAACATAGTTTATTTCACGTATTTTTTAACAGGTGGCTGTATCATTGGTGAGCTGTCAGCACGCGGGGGGCTGCATGCCAGCGCGAGTTGTGACGTCACATTTCCCACAGTGCATGCAGTGTGCGCATGTGCCTGTTCTTCTATTTTCTTTCTCAACCTCCTTCGCATCTCACTCTCCCTCTTCACAAAGACACTGAGGGATGCCCTATCATTTCTGGGCTTAACCCCAGCCATGAGGATTGTTCTCTCCCGGTGCCGTTTGTAGTGGTTCTGGGAACCGCAGGGGGGAGCTGAGTGGGTCGATAGATGGGGGCGACGGCTCGCACTGTTGGCATGCTCGTTTCCTGTGCATGAAACGTCGCCAAACGGCACCTCCTCTATTTCATGGTGCGGCCGCTATACGCGGCATTATTACCATTATTAAAGACGATAGTCTTTCTTGGGATACTTGAATGCAAAAATTTTGGTCTTTCTGTCTGTCTGTCGGTAACCCGATTCAGCTACTCGGCCAAAGTGTAACCACTTTCTGAACGCCCAGCCATCTTGAACTGGTGTTGCCGTTCATAGTTGTGAACATATTCGATCAAAAAGCAAATAGTACGCATACCTGAGGCGCAACATTAATATGTAATTATCAGGTCGTGTGTTCTTTTATTAAAAAATACAGAGATACGTAATTCTAAAGACCCTAGTGTCTTTCAGGCTGTGCTGAGAATGCGAAGCTGTGCATGAACTGCGACGCTTTTCACGAAAAAGCGCTTTGCCGACGATGAAGTGCTGCCTCTGGCAGTGGCTCTTGGTTCAGCACAAGCTCATGTTTTTCGATGGCGTCCATATCTCGCGCAGCGCCGCCTCTATTTTATCAATGCCAGCCAGATGCGGCCAATTCAACGTACAGTAGGCGCTGTCTGAGGCAAGGCAAAACATAGTAGTACGGCCTGCACAAGACTATTGTCTTTCGACGACATTTGCAGCGAAGCACACAGATACGCGGCCAATTTTTTTCCTCTAGATTCTGCCTGAAAGCAAGGCGGTGTCTAATAATATCAGCACCCAGTGTTTCAATTTGGCTGAAAATTTCGGTAGCAAGAATTTTGTTCAGTATTATTTAACTTTGGGATTATTTTCAAACAATCTATTGCCAGACTGCAGTGGCACTGCATCAAATATCAACAACTTCCTTACAGGTACCCGTCATGGGAACTGTACAGGACGCAGCTGAGGGGCTTATTCAGAAGTAGCCACACCTCGCCGACAAACTTGGTGCTAAAACAAGTGGCTTGGTAAGCATCAATATTCTTTTTGTAATGATTGATACCTGCTTCGTATAATTAACTGGATGGTACAGTGTTATGATCTCATATGTTTTTTTTAAAGGGACACTAAAGGTAAATCAGACTTTATGTCCAACTGAAAGCGAAAGGTCAGTGCTTGAGAACGTCTAAAATGCCAATTTTATTCACTGCAGTGCTTCGGGAAAAAGAAATTAAGGCAAATGTATTTTATACGTTTGTACACATTATGGCAGAGCCTTCATTGAAAGGTGCATTGATGAGTTATGCAGGCTTTATGTGAGAGTACACCTTTTACGAAAGTACACCCTTTACTTTAGTAGATGCGGAATTTGCTTTTTCGTGAAGGAGCTTTGCCGGTAGAAAGATACTCCCATGTTGTGTCATACGCGCGTATGACACAACGCTGTAACACATAGCGCTCTAGGTAATAGAATATTTTTCGGAAAAGCACTCACGCGTGAGCGCTTTTCCGAAGAATATCCTATTACCTAGAGCGCTGTGTGCCAGGGGTACGAGCATGAGAACTTATCATTACATGTATACAGGGAGGTGGTGAGAGGTAGCACTTGCTAGATGGTTGAATATATAGGCCATGGATTATGACTTCAGACCCTGAAAGGTGTGATGAGCACAAGGTTGCAGTGAAGCACTCCTCCGCACTCCTAGCTTGAGACATTAAAGACAATTGATGATTCATTGAATAAAGTTAGTTATTCTGAGTGAAAACACAAATTTCTGTAAGCAACAGCTGCACTTCATATGGTACAGTGGTACGTGCCGACCAATTTACTTACAGAATGACAAATGCTCCCTCCGAAGAGCCGCATTGAAGCACGAGCCTTTCTTTTTTTCTGTTTTACAGAGTGTTCATTGTTGTATTGATATTCTTTTTCTTCAACCTCGCTTATCGCGTTAATACACTGAACTCGCTGCATGTTTTCTCCCGCAGATGACATCGCTGGAGTGAACAATCAGAGTTTCGTGAAGCCAGATTCCACCATTCCATGATTTCAGAGGAGGACTTGTGCATACTATCCAACGTGCTCTGCAGAATGGAACCGCAAGCAGTGCTTTCGTTAGGAGAAACGGGACTCTGGTGGCTACCGAATCTCGAAGGCGTAAGTGCCTCGGAGGCGATAGAGTCGATTCAAAGCGCCCTGATATCACTCAACCCTCTCAAGACGCGCGTCTGTGGTTTTACTGCTGTCTCGCGGAGCGATGTCAGCTGAGCCCGTGGAAGTGGTTTCACGTCGAAGCGATGGCTACCGCACCGACCGGTCAGCTCACCATTCACGACCGCTTGGCGTCGGCTTTGCGATACCCGGGCGGTCACTCCGTTGATGCGAAGATTGAGACTTCAGGCATGAAGTACCGACGTTCTTTGCTCTGGTTATCCTACATGCGCTGCTGAGAATGGAGTTGGTAGGAGTTACGTTACAAGGAAATGCCGTTTACGACAACGTTTCGAAAAGGCGAATTCTCTTCGTGATGGCGAAATGCACTTTGCAAAAACTACCGAATGCCCCTAGAGTTTCCGGAGTATTCGATGGCAACCTTTCGTGCACCTTTTTTACGGAACCTACATAAAATAGAGTTGTGTTTCTTCTTTGTCGTTTTTCAAATGCTTCTTGTTATTCATACATGTGTTGTTTGATTTTACGCTAATATCTCTATCATATGTAGTCAAAAAGATGTATGTGCACCACTGTGCTGTAGCTAAGATGTGAAGTATTCTCTAGCCGACTTTATTCATTCACGTCCAATATGCATAGCGAGGAATTGACCTTGGTCACGAGCTTATATTCATTCCTGCATATTAGTTTTAATTAATCTATTCTGGAGTAGCTGGCAGCAAGCTGTAGCCTTCTGAAGTGAAGCAGTGCTTTCATTGTGTCCGGTCAGAAGCTTATTTTTGACTTACAAATGAAATGTATGGTTTATATTCAGATATATGATGACGAGCTGGAGGACTTGGTTGATTTGGAGCCGGGCACATCTGAACATAACAAGGGGAAAATCAAACTGACCAGGAGGTTGGTGCCAGAAGCAGATATTTGTATTAAAAATTGGCATGTTTTAGACTGTTGGATTGACGTTCTTAGTGCCTGAATTTTCAGAAATGATTTCTGCCATGGGTAATATTGTGTGTATACATAGAGACCGTGATTTTCCATTAAGGTTGTCTTCCAAATGACACCTCTATTGGGAAACCCAGCGCCAGTGCGTACCAGTGTCCAGTGCCATGCCGGATTATGGGCCCAGTATCGCGCTGGATACTGGGACGCTGGAGCGGCATTTTACTGGGAGGCGCTGGGTTCAATAATGTTTTGATATTCTTTTTCTTAAACCTCGCTTATCGGGTTTATGCACTGCTTTCGCTCCATGGCTTTTCCCGCAGATGGCATCGCCGGAGTGTACGAAACGCACTGCGCGTGTTGACAAATCGTGGACGCTTCACCGTGGACGCCAGCTCGGAAACACATCGTGGGCATACAACGCTACCGCCAGTATTCGTCGTTGATTCTGTCTGGCCCGCAAGGTCCCCCGTGGCACTTGCACCTGGGCAGGAAAGATCGTATTTTCTCCGGAAGCGAAGAAACACGGACCGGATGCACGTGACACCCAAAACGCGGCAAGGAAGTGCAACACACACGGGCGACATCCAGTGCTGCAGTGGCCGACGCTAACACTCAAGAGTTTCGTGAAGCCAGTTTCCACCATTCTATAATGTCAGAGGAGGACTTGTGCATACTATCCAAAGTGCTTCGCGGTATGAAGGCGCTAGCAGTATTTTCTTTAGGCGAAACGGAACTTTGGTGGCTACCGGATCTCGAAGGCGTAACTTCCTCAGAGGCGATAAGTCGATTCAAAGCGCCCTGATATCACTCAACCCTCTCAATACGCGCGTCTTTTGCCTTGCCTGGTTTTAATGCTGTCTCGCGGAGTAATGTTAGCTGAGCCCGTGGAAGTGGTTTCACGTCGAAGCGATGGCTACCGCACCGACCGGTCAGATCACCCTTCACGACCGCTTGGCGTCGGCTGTAGGATACCTGGGCGGTTACTCCGTTGGTGCGAATATTGAGACTTCAGGCATAGAGTATACTTGCGTCATGGCTACCGATCCAGGACGCCAGACAGCGGTACAACACATGATCTGCTTTCGCTTTCACCCTTCACTTCCGCACTTCTACGTTCAACCTGCCTTCCCTAGTTCAAGGTTTATTACCGCCCTTCACCAGTTGCTGCGAGGAGACCCCGCCCGAATGCCCGAAGACTATATAGGTGAACTACGCTTGGCATTTACCGGTGTCCATGAGCCCTTTGGTGCTGTCGCTGCGCCCCGTACCAGCAATCCGTGGGACCATCCTGGAATCACTTCGATGATCCCTTTCCAGACAGGCAGAAGAGAGGAACGGCGCCAGCCTGCACGTAAGCGTAATCATTCTTGCTTTATTTCAGTCATCTGAAGTTCAACATGTTGGTTTGCGCAAAGCGTTTCGGATAGTGTAGAGTTGTGCTTGGTCGGTGCAAGGTGAATGGGTACCGACGTTCTTTGCTCTGGTTATGCTACACATGCGCTGCTGAGAATGGAGTTGTTAGGAGTTACCTTACAAGGAAATGCCGTTTACGACAACGCTTCGAAAAGGCGACTTCTCTTCGTGAGTTCGAAATGCACGTTGCAAAAAGATCAGAATGCCTCAGAGTTTCCGCAGTATTCGATGGCAACCTTTCTTGCATCTTTTTTACGAGACCTACATAAAATGAGTTGTGTTTCTTCTTTGTCGTTTTTCAAATGTTTCTTGTTATTCATATGCAGGCGTTGTTTGATTTTATCCTAATATCTCTATCATATGTAGTCAAAAAGATTTGTGTGTACCGCTGTGCTGTAGCTAAGACGTGAAGTATTCTCTAGCCGACTTTATTACATACACGTCCAATATGCATAGCGAGGAAGTGACGTGGGTCACGAGGTTATGATCATTCCTGCATATTAGTTTTAATTAAACTATGCTGGAATATCTGGCACCAAGCTTTAGCCTTCTGAAGTGAAAAAGTGATTTCATTGTGTCCTGTCAGCAACTTATTTTTGACTTTAAAATGAAAAATATGGTTTAGATTCAGATATATGATGACGAGCTGGAGGACTTTGTTGATTTGGAGCCGGGCACATCGTAACATAACAAGCCCGAAATCAAGCTGACCAGGAGGTTGGTTCCAGAAGAAGAGATTTGTATTAAACATTGGCATGTTTTAGACTGTTGGATTGACGTTCTTAGTGCATGAGTTTTCAGAAATGATTTCTGCCACGGGTAATATTCTGTGTATACATAGAGACATAGTGATTTTCCATTAAGGTTGTGTTGCAAATGCCACCTCTATTGCAAAACCCAGCGCCGCTGATTACTAGTGTCCAGTGCCATGCGGATTATGGGCCTAGTATCGCGCTGGATACTGGGACGCTGCAGCGGCATTTTACTGGGAGGCGCTTGGTGCATTAATGTATTGATTTTCTTTTTCTTAAACCTCGCTTATCGGGTTTATGCACTGAATTCGCTCCATATGGGTTCTCTTGCAGATGACATTGCCGGAGTGTACCAAACGCACTGCGCGTCTTGACAAATCGTGGACGCTTCACCGTGGACGCCAGGTTGGAAACACATCGTGGGCATACAACGCTGCCGCCAGTATTTCTCGTTGATTCTTTCAGGCCACGAAGTTCCCCGTGGCACTTGCACCTGTGCAGGAAAGATCGGCTTTTCTCCTGAAGCGAAGAAACAGGATGGGATGCACTTGGCATCCAAAACGCGGCAAGGAAGTGCAACACAGACGGGCGAAATCCAGTGCTGCAGTGGCCGACACTAACAGTCAGAGTTTCGTGAAGCCAGTTTTCGCCATTCTATAATGTCAGAGGAGGACTTGTGCATACTATCCAAAGTGCTCCGCGGTATGAAGGCGCTAGCAGTGCTTTCTTTAGGCGAAACGGAACTTTGGTGGCTCCCGGATCTCGAAGGCGTAACTTCATCAGAGGCGATAAGTCGATTCAAAGCGCCCTGATATCACTCAACCCTCTCAATACGCGCGTCTTTTGCCTTGCGTGGTTTTACTGCTGTCTCGCGGAGCGATGTCGGCTGAGCCCGTGGGTGTGGTTTCACGTCGAAGCGACGGCGACCGCGCCAACCGGTCACCTCAACCTTCACGACCGCTTGGCGTCGGCTGTGCGAAACCCGGGCGGTTACTCCGTTGGTGCGAATATTGAGACTTCAGGCATAAAGTATACTTGCGTCATGGCTACCGATCCAGGACGCCAGACAGCGGTACAACACATGATCTGCTTTCGCTTTCACCCTTCACTTCCGCACTTCCCCGTTCACCCTGCCCTCCGTAATTCCAGGTTTATTGCCGCTCTTCACCAACTGCTGCGAGGAGACCCCGCCCGAATGCCCGAAGACTGTTTAGGTGAACTACGCTTCACATTTACCGGTGTCCCTGAGCCCTTTGGTGCTGTCGCTGCGCCCCGTAACAGCGATCCGTGGGACCATCCTGGAATCACTTCGTTGATCCCTTTCCAGACCGACAGAAGAGAGGAACGCCGCTAGCCTTCACGTGAGCGTAATTATTCTTGCTTTATTTCAGTCATCTGAAGTTCGAACATGTATTTTTTGCCCAAAGCGTTTCGGATAATGTAGAGTTGAGCTTGGTCGGTGCAAGGTGACTGGGTACCGACGTTCTTCGCTCTGGGTATGCGACATGCGCTCCTGCGAATGGAGTTAGTAGGAGTTGCCTTACAAAGAAATGTCGTTTAGGACAATGTTTCGAAAAGGCGACTTCCCTTCGTGAGGTCGAAATGCACGTTGCAAAAATGTTCAGAATGCCCCTAGAGTTTCCGCAGTATTCGATGGCAATATTTCGTGCACCTTTTTTTGTGGAACCTACATAAAATGGAGTTCTGTTTCTTCTTTGTCGTTTTTCAGATGCTTCTTGTTATTCATATACAGGCGTTGTTTGATTGTATGCTAATATCTCTATCATATGTAGCCAAAAAGATGTGTGGGCATCACTGTGCTGCAGCTAAGATGTGAAGCATTCTTTAGCCAACTTTATTACATACACGTCCAATATGCATAGCGAGAAATTGACCCGGGTCACGAGGTTATAATCATTCCTGCATATTAGTTTTAATTAATCTATTCTGGAGCAGCTGGCAGCAAGCTGTAGCCGTCTGAAGTGAAAAAGTGATTTCATTGTGTCCTGTCAGAAGCTTATTTTTGACTTAAAAATGAAATGTATGGTTTGGATTCAGGTATATGATGACGAGCTGGAGGACTTTGTTGATTTGGAGCCGAGCACATCTTTACATAACAAGGCCAAAATCAAGCTGACCAGGAGGTTGGTGCCTCAAGCAGATGTGAGTATTTGTTTTAAACATTGGCATGTTTCAGACTGTTGGACTGACGTTTTTAGTGCATAAATTTTCAGAAACGATTTATGCCACGGGTAATATTGTCTGTATACATAGAGACATAATGATCTTCCATTAAGGTTGTGTTGCAAATGCCATCCCTATTGCAAAACCCAGCGCCGCTGGGTACCAGTGTCCAGTGCCATGCCGAATTATGGGCCCAGTATCGCGCTGGATACTGGGACGCTGGAGCGGCATTTTACTGGGAGGCGCTGGGTACTCCCGCGCAAAACGGCTCTACAGCGTTGAAACAGCGGTGCCTATATGCGATAAATAAACATATTAGTGAAAGAGTTGATATAGAACGAATTTTCCTGTTACAACGTAATAGGAAAATCGCGGCGAACATCGCAGAGGCTATTGGAGCTGAAAAAACAGGGGAACAGTGCTGCAGCCGCTATAAAACTGTCATGAGACGTAAAAGGAGTGCTGGAGCACACAACAATAAGTCAGGGAATTCTCCCTGTGACGTTCCATATGAAGATGATATAGCTAAGATACGTTGGCTAGGCGACAGCCTTGAGCCCGAAGAGGTGAGGGTACAGCTCTGGTATTATTGCTGTGAAAATATCGCCCAGCCAAGCGTCCACCAGCCAATCCTCCACCAGCCAATGGTTGACGAGCCAGGAGCTGGCAAGCAGAGATTCGACGTGCCAGGAGTCGACCAGCGCAACAACAAAGGAACCTGAGCCCAAAAAGCCGGAACTCTCAAATTCCAGAATGCTGGAAATGCAACATTTCTTTAATGAAATGAACAAACTTCAGGAAGAAAAAGAAAAAAAAGCGAGCCAAACGAGAAGCCACATGGCAGGCACACAAAGAACAAATTTGACTAGAGAAAGCGGAGCAGCACGCCGAGAAGATGAAAATTCTGAGCCGCTTCCTTGGCTTGGAGAATGCATGAAAATTGCAGCGACCTTAAAAAGCATGTTGAAATAAAATGTACAGTGTCAAACGTGTACTTGTGTATATAAAGGGGGCTATGAATTGGTGCACATACACAGCCCTCCAACTACTGTGTAGACTCTATTCCATGCATAGGCTCCAACACTGCATCAGAGCTAGTAGTTCTCATGTTTCCGCAAATATAATTAAAGGGCTAGTTCAGACAAGACAAGGAACGTCGAAGCATGATTGCATGATTATGTATGAAGCAGAGTGCTGCATAGGTGGGGCCATCTGGTGGCGCAAAGAGGAACCTGGTAAGCACAGAATTGTTATTGTAAAAACCTAACGTGTTCTATTTTACCGCTGCTGTACATGCGCTATACCAGTATTCCATAGACCGCTTTGCGTATACCGGATGGCTGCGCGCGCTAAAATTCTCTGATATAGCCAATTGAGACACACCAGCGAGCATGGACCAGCGTGCGTTCCCGGGCACCTCCTTGTTGCTGCTTGGAATGGCGTCCATTTTTCAATCGCTGTTTTCCAAAGCATCGAAGCAAAAATGATTCGCAACGTCGAGAATCGCGGCGATTCCAAGTACCAGAATGTCGTCTTCAACACTTTTGAAGGCAATGCTGGTGATAACGCGTGACTGACCGTGTGGGCTTAGCAGACGAAATGTTCGCAAAGCACCTGAGCTTGACGCCACTCCTTTCTGTGCGCAACTGGACAGCTGGGGTACACTGTAGCTGGGGCGCGGTCTGGAGGTGACCGCGAAAAAGCGCTGCCAGCGCTAAAAAATGGCGGGCTCTCGGCCATTTTGAATCGTGCTCGATACCGGAAATTGAACAAATAGTTATTCGTCCCTCAGTTGTATTTTGGGTCCTGAATCGTTATTAGGGGGCGATAACTACTCGTGGATGCAAATATCTTGGCATGCGTAAATTTGATGTCAGTGCTCCTTTAAGCTAGCCGCAATTTGTGCGGCCCTATCAGAAAAATGGGTAGGTGCCTCGGCCTATCTGAAGACGAGTATGTGCCACGGCCTGTCAGAAGGCTATCATCATAAACGGGTATGTTCCACAGAAATCGGGTAAATCCCTCTACTCACCACTGGTCCACTAAACATGAAGAAGGCAACAGTTTGCCCAAGAAATTGCTGCGAAGTGATGGCGCCGATCCGAAGACTCCAAGTATGTACAACAAGAGAATACTAGGGAATGGAAAAGGGAACAGCGGGTGCGAGAAGACCCCGAAGTGATGGAAGGCGTACGCCAATGACGAAGTGGCCATAGATCTATGAAAGGTGCGAACGCTTGGTTTCAACGCGAGTTTGTCTCTCGAGTTCGGACACCCATATCGTGAGTGTGACTGTCTGTGGTTTAATGAACCTCTCTGCGCTGAGAATCAACGTAGAAACAGCCATGCATCACCAAAGTAAAGCCTAGCAACAATCTAGAAGCAACCTAGAAAACAACCTGCACCTCCTAGCTAAGGCCTAGAAACGACCAGATTAGTCTTCAGAATCATCCAGTTTCGCTTTTTCAAGCCTGGCGTGACTTAGTGCAAGCTTCGCCAATTTTTGTCCCCCCGTTGCTTTCTGCAACCACGCTTGGACTTAACATAATGAACTTTTAGCGAGAGTGGCCACTGCAACGCGAGGATAACCTAAATCTAAAAGACGAGTAACCTGCGCTTTAAAGCGGGCACTCATTTTGTGCTCACGCGACTTGTTGACTGAAGACTTAAGGCATGACCTGGCCACACTGTCTTTTTTAACCTTTGAATGCTTCGACGAGAAGTTTAATCCTTTGAGACGCTATGTACACAATTGTGTACATGGCTTGTTTTTGCTCCTTGTATCAACTAGGGGCTAAGAGAGAGCGAGATACATTGAGCTTCGGATAGATTGAACCTCCTGCATAATAATTTGTCTTCATTTGACTTCATTTCGCAGCGTACTGTTGCGTATGATCACATTGCTGAAGGCACTACACCGTTCGACGAGTCGTTCGATGAACCGCGTCCTGCGAGCCATGTTAACAGTATACTTTCTTTTTGCTCTAAATGGACATAACGAAAAACAAATTTGTACGATATTTCTAGCCCGAGATGTTATTCTATTTATGCCAAAATAGAGCATGAATGACTTCAGGATAAACAGATATTTAATTACAACTTAATTAGAATAAGTTACTATAACACACTTAAATGAACATATTATGACATTATATTTGTTGCAATAGTATATCGAGTGCCTTGAGATAACATTGTATTGTTTTGACCTATTTACAGACAGTTCTTCATAGGTGGCGTCTGAAAGGGTTAAGAGTGGTTTTGAAGATATAGGACAATACTGCCAGCATATGTAGTTCTTCTCAAACATTAAGGAAATGCCTAAAAAATTGTATTCAATTATTCTGAAGCAATTCTTTAGTAAGTTTAGCTCTCCTCCATTTAATTCAAATTTCTTGCTCATTGAGGTAACCACAGATTCGAAGTCCTCACCACTACAAAGAAATCAAGCAAGCGTCCATATAGGAAAAAAAACCCCTAATTATAGAATTACCTAAGACACCTTCAAAACAGTTTGTCGTCTTGCTAAGGTATAAATGAGTAAGAATCGGAGCAACGTTAGAACCAATAAAAATCCTTTTTCTTCACATATACGCCTTCCTTCCAATTTATCAGCATCAAGTTTAAATACAAGGAAAATAATTTCAAGAAAAGCCCCTGTAGAAAACACCGGATTGGTCGGTGAAAAAAACATTTCTTCCGCTTGTTTGTTAATACGTTCATTAACACATTTTTACCACCCCTCGTGCAGCAAAGAGTAGTGAAGGTCTTCAGTATCCCTACTAAAATCTTTACAATCACCGGGGTTCTGCTCTGAAAGGAACTGAACTAGCACCTGAGAATTACGCATACAAAAAAGGACTGAAAAAACTCAGAGGTTAGGCAGTTCTGCAAGTACCTACATACAGCGAATTGCCAGCTGCCTTTCTCTGAAAACAAGTGGTCGAAAAAGAATCTCATATGCATATTCGATCCCTTGATACTAGCAACGCAGCCTGAAATTGAATGCCAGCACTCTGCTTTTGGGTCTAGTGATAGTACGCGGCAGACTTAAAACATCTATTGGTCTCAGGTTAGGCTTAAAATAAGATTTTGGACATAAGGATAAGGTTTTACAGTGACTATCACCTTAGACAGCTCCTTCGAAGACTAGAAAGTTATTTTGTGGTGAAACAGTAGTAAAATAATCTTCCTCTTATATGGTTGAAGTTCACGAATTTTTACTCTCCATAGGAATTCCGCATTTTGGTTAGCTATCCTGATCCAGTCGACGGACAGCTGCTTCTGGCGGTGAACGTCACGCGGAGTAGAGCTATAGACCTTGAGGCATTCCTGGTAAAACCTGACTTGACGCGAAGATTCCGCGGTCAGTATGACACAAAACCCTTCTTGCCATGTCCGGGGTCTTGCCTTCTTTCTTGTGTCAGTGTTTGCACGCCCAGTCTTTTAAGGATCAACATACTGGTATTTTGCGACTTTTAAACACAATTTAAAATTATATTTTCATTCAAAATTGTGAAAGGGATGCTTGAATCTACAACTATAAATCACGGTCTTTTTTATTTGCACTATGATCTAACCATGAATTCTGCCCATTTGTTGGTCCCTTTAAATATTCAAGTGCAATATTTTCTATTCTGGTGAGTGCAGGATAATTTTTGTCTACATTAGGGTGCATACATTTCAGCATGTATCTGATAATTGAAGCTCGAAAAATTTGGCATGATGACCTCTTTGATATACAGAACGAAACAACGCTGGACCCAGAACGCTACCCTGAGGCACAGCCAATGTGAAGTGAAGACAGAATGATGTCCCATGAATTGCAACAAATTATCCAGAAAATATATGAATTTGAGAAAAAAATATTAATTATTCCGTAAAATACCGTACTAAAATGTCGATAAACACATAAACACTACATCCATTTGACTTTGGTTCAATGATTTACGGAACATGTGACTTTGTGGCTCTTGAACCTATCCCTTTTGAAACCATGCCTTATTTGGTTATACAGGGTCTGGTTCGAAAAATCTGGCACTATTATGTTCTGACAGCTTACAAACAAAAAGCGTGGCGAAGAGATAGAATATTAGTCTGCTCTGTCCCTAAATAAAAAAACGGCAAATTGAACTATATTCAAGTTGATCAGTAGGTTTTAGTGATATAGGCAATCATTGAAAAAGACAAGCAGGAACTAGCATTAATTTTCTAATAATAACTAAGCCAACTAAAAACACGATACTTTGGTTTTGGATTTAAAAGAAATGAAGTGATACTGGAGTAGGAAAATAAAGTTTCCTTGAAACTGATTGCAGAACTGCTGCGCTTTGTACAAGTTGTAAGAAAAAGCACCTTGGAAGCGTGAAAGAGAAAAGCTGTGCTATGACTTCCTTAATTGGTTATTATTGCTGCAATAATTAGCAGTAGTGTAACTTACATGAGCAGCTGTTCTCATGTAGCTGGATTTTGAAAGCTTGCTATGTGGGGATCAGATATACTTTGTTGTGCCAGTGCAGCGTGTTGAGTGTAGTTGCTGTTGACACAAACTAAGTCAACTATAAAACGAAGTACATTTTATGAATGTGATCGGTAACCACTTGAACTAGGTCACGGGTGAGCTTGTGTAGACAATTGTTAATGTTTTTGTTTGATGAACTGTTGCCTAGATTGTTCCAGGCAACGTTTGGTAACATCATCTATTAACTTTTTTATATTTATAAAATGACATGTGCCCTTGAGATTTTCGTAGCTTATCAGACAAAATTAAAGCTGTGAATCCAGCAATGTAATTCATGGCACAGACATAAATGTTCAAAAACATGATAGATAATGTCAGTTTTGACGCTTGGTTTAACAAGAATGGCTATAGCACCACTGTGGAGGTCAAGCTCTTTCGAAAAACAATTGCACTATCATAAGGGTGGTTTTCTGCGCAAGAAAGCTTTCGCTTCCTTTGTGTGCGTGTGTGTGTGTGTGTGTGTGTGTGTGTGTGTTTGTGTGTGTGTGGGAACAGCGCAAAACAAACGAAGCATGATGGAAGGAAGACGCACACAGCACCGATTATTTCTCACTTTTTCAAACGAAACCATAAACATAGGTAGACTGCGAACCATTTGTCCTTTGTGACGCTTCGTCGCGTTTAATTTCGTTCAAATGATTTTCGATATCGCAAACATTTCATTAGAGATCTCTGAACCAATTCGAGAATTGGCGCCGTGTGGAATCCAGATTGCATTGAATGTTTCCTTACCGGTAAATTATACGTGGCGACTTCACTTTTTTCGAGCGAGAACGCAACCGATCCGCTTTGTCATGCGGCCTTAACCTCCAAACGGCAGAAGTGATCCAACAGCGATGCGATGACTGGTATAATAATGAACTGCGTCGTTCACAAATGTACCCATGCATATATGTTCACTGTTCACGTACCTCACACTCTCGACGGCGAAGCCGCGCAGGATCACACAAGGCAAGCGTAATGTATTTCTAAAACGTTGGCAGTTGCATAGCATAGTCCTGAATAATAAACCTGGCTCAAATGTATATAAACGAGCACGCGATTTCCTTAAATGCAATCGAAATTGCCGCTCGGTCCACAAGCACGTTCAGGAGAGGGGCGTGTAACAAATGGACGTCAACATAGCGTGGGCCAGTGTGGCGACGACTGTGGCTTGTTGCCAGACTTGTGAACGTAGTCGCCAAAAGTGACGAACGCCATTTGTACCAATTTGTCCTTGCCTGAATTTCATCGCGTATGTTGCCTTTCTGCGTTTGTAATCGACGCAATTCCAGTTTGCTGGCCTCTTTCTTGGTTCATTCAAGGTGCGGGTGTGTGTCGAAATTAAATAAGCACCCTCTCGCTACGACGGCTCCTTGCACCCTTCCAATCTCGGACGTCATGCATTCGTGTTAGAGATA
>JALIZH010016913.1:0-48161 GCA_030522465.1 Rhipicephalus appendiculatus
GATGATGTCGAGGCACTCCTTTTCTGTTGTGGAATAGTTGGCCTCTGCCTTGGATAGCGACCGGCTAGCATAACTGATAACCCTTTCCAGTCCGTCCGTCCTCTGCACAAGGACGGCGCCGAGTCCTACGCTGCTCGCGTCGGTGTGCACTTCTGTTTCGGCGTGTTCGTCGAAATGCGCAAGTAACGGAGGCGTTTGCAGGCGTCGTTTTAGTTCTTGAAATGCTTCCTTCCTGCGGCGTTTCCCACTTGAACTCGACGTCGGTCCTGGTAAGGTTAGTGAGTGGCTCGGCGATTCGGGTAAAATTTTTGACGAACCGCCTGTAATAGGCACACAGGCCGAGAAATCGACGCACGGCCTTCTTGTCGGCGGGTGGCGGCAATGTAGTGATGGCGGCTGTCTTCTGCGGGTCGGGGCGTACTCCGGACTTGCTTATCACGTGGCCCAAGAAGAAGAGCTCCTCGTAAGCAAAGCGGCACTTTTGTGACTTCAGGGTGAGTCCGGATGTCTTCATTGCTTGAAGTACAGCTTTCAAGGCGCCGGAGGTGTTCGTCGAAGTTTGAGGAAAACACAACGACGTCGTCCAAGAACACAAGACAAGTCTGCCACTTCAAGCCGGCCAGTACGGTATCCATAACGCGTTGGAAGGTCGCGGGGGGCCGAGCAAAGACCAAAAGGCATGACCTTGAACTCGAACAGGCCGTCTGGAGTTATGAAAGCAGTCTTGTCTCGCTCTCACTCGTCGACTTCGATTTGCCAGCAGCCTGTCTTGAGGTCCATCGACGAAAAGTACTTTGCGTGGTGGAGTCGATCCAGGGCGTCGTCTATCCGTGGGAGGAGGTGCACGTCTTTGTTCGTGATCTTCTTCAGGCGACGATAGTCGACGCAGAAACGTAGCGTGCCGTCCTTCTTCACCAAAACCACGGCAGACGCCCAGGGACTCTTGGACGGCTGGATTATGTCGCCGCTCGTCGCGTAGCATTTCGTCGACTTGTTTCTTCACGGCCTCGCGTTCGCGCGTCGATACTCAGTACGGGCTTTGTCAAACTGGTCGAGCACTTTCATCTGTAATATGATGCGATGTTTCAAGCAGTCTTTTAATCGCAGGAGCAGGGCCTTTAGCTGGTCTTGTTTGACCTTCGGAAGGTTCGGGTTGACGTCGAAATCTGGGTTGGGACGTCGATTCGTCGAAGCAGGTTCGGTAACATCGGAGAGGGCGAAAGTGTGGCTGGTGTCTATGAATTTCTCGATATGGGCGACCGTCGTACCAACGTTAAGGTGCCTATATTCGTGGCTGAAGTTTGTCAGCAGTACCTTTGCTTTGCCATCATGCAACTCGGCGATGCCTCTTGCGACGGAAATGTGACGGTTTACAAGCAGGTGCTGATCGCCCTCGATGACGCCTTCGAAGTCTGCGGGTGTTTCGGTGCCGACGGAAATTATGATGCTGGAGAGTGGCGGAACGGTCACCTGCTCTTCTATCACGTTCAGTGCATGGTTCCCTGGCGTCGCGTGGGGCGGGAGCACGTTTTCTGAGGTTAGTGTTATCGACTCAGACCTCAGGTCGATGACGGCACCGTGGTAACTTAGGAAGTCCATTCCAAGTATCACATTCCTGGAGCAGTGTTGCAGGATTACAAAGCTCGCAGGATAAGTCCGGTTATGGATGGTGACTCTCGCCGTGTAAACTCCAATTGGCGTTATCAGGTGGCCTCCAGCTGTCCGGATTTCAGATCCACCCCACGCGGTCTTTACTTTCTTCAGCTTGGCGGCGAATGGCCCACTGACGACGGAATAGTCGGCCCCAGTGTCGACGAGAGCGGTGACGTTGTGGCCGTCGATGAGAACGTCGAGGTCGCTAGTCCGTCGCCTTGCGTTCCGGTTAGGTCGCGGCGTTGGATCACGGCTCCGTCGATTTGTTGCGCCGCTTCCATGCTGCGTCGTCAGGTTTTCCTCGATCCACGAGGTTTCGTCAGCAGGGGCTGTGTCTGCTTCGCGTCGCGTTCAGCAGGTGTCGTCGCGGCGGCGGCGTCGGCGTCGGCGGAGGATCTTCGGTCGTTCGACGTACAGCAACCGCACCTCCATCGGTGCTGCCCTTAGTTTTCCGGATAAGGGCTCGGAGAGCGGCCCCGAGCAGGGGCGGCGTACTGCCTACGGTGCGGTGAGGTGTAGCGCCCTGGCGAAGGCGATCGGGAAGATCCTCGAGGCGTCCACTGCGCTCCTGCGAGGTAGTCGGCGATGTCGCGTGGTCGTTCACCCCGCTGTGAACGCGGCGCGTCGATGGCGAAACCTCGCAGTCCCATCTGGCGGTACTGGCAACGGCGGTAGGTGTGGCCAACTTCTCCGCAGTGGTAGCACAGGGGGGCGGTGGTCAGGGGCACGCCAAACGTCGGTCTTCCTCGGAGCGGAACGCTGGCCGGTGGGTGGATGGTATGGCGTCGGTGGCGGTGGCGGTGGCGTCTGGCGGCGGAACTGCGGTGGTGCGAAGTCTTCACGTGGGCGCGGCGGGGGAACGTTACGGCGCGCTGTGGCAGCGTAGTTCATTGCTTGGGGCTCACGCTGCGCTGGATCAGGGGGCTCCAAGAACTTGCCGCATTTCCTGGCGCACGACGTCGGTGATCGGCTCCACCTGAGGCTGCGAAGTTGGCAAGAATTTTCGCAGCTCCTCCCGAACGATTGCTCTGATGGTGTAGCGCATGTCGTCGGGATACAGCGCTTGAACCTCCCCGTAGGTCGTCGAGGGAATGCGGCGGTTGTACTGGCTAGTACGCATCTCCAGGGCCTTCTCGATCGTCATGGCCTCAGAGACAAATTCTGTGACCGTCTTCGGTGGGTTGCGTCCAAGGCCGGCAAACAGGTCTTGCTTACCCCCCCCCCGCATCAAGAAGCGAACCATCTTTTCCTCGGACATGGCGGGGTCAGCGTGGCGGAAGAGTCGGGTCATTTCCTCCGCGAAAATTGTTACGCTTTCGTTAGGAAGTTGCACCCGTGTCTCCAGCAAGGTTGCGGCCCTTTCCTTTCGGACGACACTCGTGAACGTTTCCAAAAAAGTGCCGCGAAAGATGTCCCAGGTTCGAAGAGTGGACTCCCGATTCTCGAACCAGGTCCTAGCTGCGTCCTCTAGGTAAAAGTATACGTGGCGCAGCTTGTCGTCCGCGTCCCAGTTGTTGAATGTGGAGACCCTTTCGAATGTCTCAAGCCAGGTTTCGGGGTCTTCACTAGGAGATCCGTGAAACGTCGGCGGCTCTCTGGGTGGCTGCATCACGATTGCCGCGGGGGGGTACTGCGGTCGTCATCGTGCTTCTGGTCTTCATCGCCATGGCCCGGATCTTGTCGGGTAGGGGTCCGTATTCTGGCGGGAGCCCTTGTCGCCTGCGGCTGGCTCGCTGCTCAGCGTTGACGTCGGTGTCCCCTTGGCGGTGTGGGCTTGGCTCACGGCTGGAGGGGGGCGTTCGGTACATGGACCGGGAAGCACCTACACCAGATGTCACGTGGTAGTGACGTCGACGAAGGCAGCAGTCGGTAGGTCCAAAATGAAACTGTTTATTTGGGCCGAACTTGTGGCCGGTAAAGGGAAAGTCAGATTACAGCAATACACACTGGCACTTATAGCGGCACAGAGCGTCGGCCGTCGATCAACTGAACATCGCTGGAACGCGCCGGCTTTTATAAATCACGCGTCGAACATTCTAGCCTTATCACTAGTCGTCGCGCAAGCTCTGGAATAATCTTGAGTGTTAGCGTCTTGCGTGCAATCTTAACAAAACGATCTACTACAACCGAGAAGGTTCTGGAACAATAAGTCGCGGTCTGCGCCGAGTACTGCTGATAGTCTTTGTGGGCGGAAACTGAATACAGTAAAAGAACCCGCGCGTGGCAATATTACTACACTGTTCTGGTTCGCATAATGGGTGCTTCCCTACTTCATGAAAGTGGCCGAACGCGGTACAGGGGACGCGGGACGCGGGAGGGACGGACATAGCTCCGAGCATAAGATGCTTTTCATCTACAAGACTGCATCCCAGCAGTCAAGAAAAACGTGTTCGACTGTCTCTGGCTTCGTACAAAGAAAACAATGGTCCCCCCCTAGGAACGAACGAGCCCTTTTCCTCCATCCATGTTTTGACAGGCAATGTTCCAGTGTGTAATTTGAAGAAAAAGGATTTCACTCCAGGTGCTATCTCCATTCACTTTACACGGCTTAAGACATTCTGATCTGGGCCTACACTGTACATTGCTCTATAGAGAGGAATAGGAAGAACGGTATCTGCTAGGTCTTTGTACAACTTTTTACGGGCAACAGAGCAGAGATATTCCAACGAGAAGCATGTTTTTAAAAAGAGGCACGAATTGACTACTTCTTTCAGATAACCTCTAAAGGTGGCTTTCATGTTGCCACATGACACTACAAATTCCGGCAACACCCTCCCAAGCCTAAGCTGCATAACAGTGCGTATGAATGGGTCTCGATTATTCCGGAAGAACATGAACCGGTTAACTAACTTACGTAGATATGGATGACACAGACCAAGCCCACCAAACGAACCCGCCTAAAAAGGTTAGTTCTACTTGTTCGTTCCCAAGAAGAGCCCCACCAGAAAACGGGAAATACTCGATGAAGCTTTTGCACGTTTACACGCGAACAATGCAGTACTTGAAGCATGTACAAGAGCTTACTGACCAGAAATATGTTACAGAACGGTTGCTCTGGCGAAAATTGAAAGATGAAAACCTTTGAATTGCTGAGCTTTTTCTCGCAGTTCAGCGGCCTGACGCCGCCATACGGTTCACTGTCACAATAATATTCCAGTGGAACACCTAAGTAACTCACAGGAGCTACTGCCCATGAAATGCCGGCAAAGTAGTCTGGAGTCACAGGCCATTCACCGAGCCAGTAACCTACACACTTGCTCCAGTTGACCAAACTGCCACTCGCATTGCAGTAAAGACTCAAAATTTTGGCGGTTTCACCGACGCTTTCGTAATCTTTACAAAACACAGCTATATCATCGGCATATGCCAGTAACCGTACTTTCACTTCTTGTAGTTTGTACCCTTTTATGGCACTACTTTCCATGACTTTCCGGCAAAATGACTCTATATAAATTGAAAAAAGCAGAGAAGACAGAGGACAGCCTTGCCGCACAGAACGTCCTACATTGATTCGTTTCCCGATAACTTTGTTGATGATTAGCCGTGTTTTACAACCAGTGTAAGCCATTCGGACTGTATCCCGAATCACGCTACCAACATTAACATAGTCCAACAAGAGAAGAAGAATTTCATGGGGTACACGGTCAAACTCTTTTTCTAAATCAATCTGGATCATTGCTATGTGGTCACTTGTAGCATCGCAGCATTCCAGCACACTTCGTGCCTTATGAATATTCGTGAATATAGTTCGCCCTTTAATTCCACATGTCTGGTGGTCTCCTACAATGTCGTGTAAAACTGTCTGAAGTCGCCTTGCTAGCACTTTCATCAAGACCTTGTAGTCAATATTCGATAGACTGATTGGCCTGTACGACTTTACGTCACATAATTTCACTTTGTCTTCAGTTTTTTGGAATTAATATAGTATGCGATTACAGAAAAGAGGGTGGTAGTACTTTTATGTCTAACGCTTCATTAAATACCGCAGCTAGACAAGAGGCTATTTCATGGTTCAACTCTTTATAAAAAGCAGCCGTTAAGCCATCGGGGCCTGGAGACTTTCCCAAATGAAGGTCAGTGATTGCTTTTGCCACTTCTGTTTCAGAAAAGGGGAGTTCCAAGTTATTTTCCTTCCAGTCTTCAACCTTCGACATTAACTTTAGGAATTCATTTTTTGAAACCACCTACATTTACTTCGCTTCTGTTGAATAGTTGGCTGTAGTATTCGTTGAAAGCATCCTCTGTAGATTTCTGTTCACTTGTCATATTACCTCTGTATTCAATCTGGTGTATGAAGCCGACCAAAAGAATGTTAAGTCTCGAAAAAAGTCACGCTTCTGCTTGGAGTTACATTGAAAAGAACTTCCTCTGCTTGTAAATGCAGTAAAAATAACTTTCATGCTTCACAAATGCACGCGTCCTGTATAGGGGCGTCACAATACAATATGTAATATCGCAGTAATATTGCGCAGTCACATCGTCAGCGCTAAGCAGGAGAAGCTCGTGCAGGACGTTGTCGCTGTTTTTACGCTGGCTAGGCCTACGCTCCTGTGCTGTCTGATCATACAGTTTCGCTTGTCACGGCTGTGTCTCAGTTCATTATTATAATTGGTGGATGTTGCTAGGTCTCCGAAACATCCTGGAGTTGCGCAGCCGGACTCTACCTGCCGCCATGACCAGCGAATCTAACACAAGCCCACCACCTCATGCTCCCCAGGCCATCCCATGCTCCGGCACGGTCCGTCAGCGGGACCCTCCAATATTCAGCGGCACTGACGACCACGACGTTGACGACTGGCTATCTACCTTTGATCTCGTCGGTGTCCTCAACAAATGGTACGAAGCCACAAAACTAGCCACCGTCGGCCTTTACCTTAGCGGTATTGCGCACTTGTGGCTTCGGAACCACCAAACCGACGTTCCAACCTGGTCAGCGTTCAAGACCAAGTTCAGCGAAGTCTTTGGTCGTCCTGCTGTTCGAAAGCTTCGCGTGGAACAGCGCCTTCACTCGCGATCTCAACTACCTGGTGAGAATTTTACCAGTTATATTGAGGACGTCATCGACCTGTGCAAACGCGTCGATGCGACTATGGCTCAGGCGGACAGAATCAAACACTTCTTAAAGGGCATCGACGAGGACGCATTCCAGATGCTGATTTCGAAGAGCCCGGGCACTGTCGCCCAAGTTACTGAGCTATGCTGAAGTTATGATGAGCTCCGCCTGACAACGTCTCGTCACCCGCCGCCCGGTCCACCATCAGGAATCGTAGTCCGGCTTAACTCCCTTGCAAGATCCCGTCCTCCTCTCGCAGATCAAAGATTTTGTGCGGAAAGAAGTTGCCCGCCAACTCTCGCTCATCCCCAGCGTGCCGGAGCGAAATACGCCGCTCAGTCCCACACTACGACATATTATACAAGACCAAGTGTCCGAGGTCCTCCCACCACACCTGGCGCCACCAGTCACCGCGCCATTGACGTACGTCGAAGCAGCAGCCCGACCACGACAACAGGCGTTCCGAGCGCCGCCTCCGTTGGCCTACTCCTGTTTACGCCCCCTCGCCGCCATACGCCACCTCGCAGCCACGACCTCCCGTCCATCGAGTCGTCAATCCCTGGCGCACAGCTGACAACCGGCCCATCTGCTTTTCGTGTGGTCTACCCGGACACGTCGCACGCCTGTGCCGCCGCCGACCACTACACTCACGTGAAGACCCACGCACATATCAATACGACCACACGTTCCCCTAGGCTTCAGACCGCGAGCCGCACCCTCCGCGACCAAACCTTCGACCAGCTTCTCACAGCCGTTCTCCTTCTCCCCGTCGTCGCTCACTCTCCCCGATGCGTCGACGTCCCGCTGCAGACGACACGGAAAACTAAATGGCGCAGTTCCTGAGGCAAGAACTGCGTCATCGTCGCAAAGTACAAGCCCTCTTTCGCCGCCAAATGTAATTAATGTCGTTCTTGAAGGTGTACATGTACTTGCTCTCATTGATACTGGCTGCCGCAGTTTCTGTCATCGCTGAAAAACTTTGCCGCTCAATCCGAAAAGTGACGACGCCCTTCTTTGGTCCGTTTCTTCATACCGCCACAGCACAGCCCGTACAGCCTGTCGCTGCGTGTACTGCCAGACTTCTGATTCAAGGAGTGCCTTACACAGTCGAGTTCGTCGTACTTCCGCACTGTTCCCCCGAAATTATTTTAGGTTGGGATTTTATCTCCCATCACCAAGCCGTCATCGATTGCGCCCGTGCCGAAGTCGCCTTTACCTCACTTGACGATCCTCTACCTGGCGAAGGTCCCCTTACCTGCGCGAAGTTGTTCACTACTGCCGACACCCAGATCCCTCCGCACGTTACTGCCTTGGCACATGTGTCATGCTCCGCTGCCTCCGACGCTACCGCTCTCTTCATGCCTGCCACTGCTTTCGTTCATCGCCGCCTTTCACCGTTACCATCCGCTCTGCTCACCCTTCAAGGTGGTGCGACCGACGTGCCTGTGACAAATCCATTCCTATTCCCGATTACGTTGCTTCGGGGCGAATGCGTCGGCTCAATGGAATCTGTCGAAACCATCACTACGTTGGACGTTCCTGATGAATCATCAGAGGTCAACGCCCTCTTCTGTAGTTCCCTTACCGGCACTTCGACTGGCGACATTTTCGACCGTGTCATCGACGACCGCCTAAACACGCAGCAACGGGGTGAACTTCTAAGCCCCCTTGACAAATTTCGCTCAGCTTTCGACAGCCACAGCACTTCCCTCGGCCGAACGTCGACTGTATGCCATCGGATCGACACATGTAATCACCCACCACTACGGCAGCGACCATACCGTGTATCGCAGACTGAACGCCGCGTCATTGATGAACAAGTAGGTGAAACGCTAAAGCGCGGCGTCGTTCAACCATCAAACAGTCCGTGGGCATCACCCGTTGTTTTAGTTAAAAAGAAGGATGGCACGATACGCTTTTGCGTAGATTATCGTCGGCTAAACAAAATAACACGAAAGGATGTTTATCCTTTGCCCCGGATTGATGACGCCCTCGACTGTTTACAAGGTGCAGAGTTCTTTTCCTCCCTCGATCAACGCTCCGGTTACTGGCAAGTGCCCATGAATACGGATGACAGGCCAAAAACTGCCTTTGTTACACCGGATGGCCTATACGAGTTTAACGAGATGCCATTCGGCCTTTGCAATGCGCTGGCAACATTTGAGCGCATGATGGACACTATTTTACGAGGCCTCAAATGGAACACGTGTCTCTGCTACTTGGATGGTGTGGTAGTGTTTGCGCCAGATTTTTCCACGCACCTTCGTCGCTTGGAGCAGGTTTTACGCTGCCTCACTGAAGCTGGCCTTGAACTAAACTTAAAGAAATCTTACTTTGGCGCACGCACGCTGACCATACTCGGACATGTGTCGAAGGACGGCGTTCTCCCTGATCCCGCTAAGCTACGTGCTGTTAGAGAGTTCCCGAGGCCCATGTCTCTGAAGGAGTTGCGTAGTTTCATTGGGCTTCGCTCATACTTCCGCCGCTTTATTCGCAATTTCGCCTCAATTATGGCACCTCTGACAGACCTGCTTCAGCGAGACCCCAATCTATCCACGTGGTCTCCCCGGCTTGCTATCATGCATTTGCGACGCTACGCCAGCTACTCACAACACCACCCGTAGTGCGTCATTTCGATTCAAGCGTTCCAACAGAAATCCACACAGATGCTAGTGGTGTCGGTCTTGGTGCTGTCCTCGCCCAACGAAAGCCTGGCTACCAAGGATATGTTGTTGCGTACGCGAGCCGCACTCTCACAAGAGCTGAAACAAATTATTCAGTAACTGAGAAAGAATGCTTAGCTATCATCTGGGCTATTACGAAATTTCGGCCTTATCTGTACGGACGACCATTCGATGTCGTTACCGATCACCACGCACTTTGCTGGTTATCCTCCCTTAACGACCCCTCCGGACGCTTGGCACGATGGGCTCTGCGGCTCCAAGAGTACGACATTCGGGTCATCTATCGTTCAGGCCAGAAGCACGCCGATGCCGATGCTCTTTCACGATCGCCTGTTCCTACTGACATTGCGAGTGTCTCCATTCAAGACAACTTATTTTCGCCACTAGGATCCATCAACATGGCTTCCGAGCAACGCAAAGATTCGTGGATTGCGTCTTTGATCGACTACCTCTCTGATGCACTCGCACGCCCGCCATCTCGAGCGCTACGCCGACAAGCCTCTCACTTCTCCATCCGTGATGGAATCGTTTACCGCCGCAACTACCAATCTGACGGCCGCAAATGGCTACTTGTCATACCGAGGCAACTTCGAGCTAGCATTTATGCTGCTTTCCATGCCGATCCACAGTGTGCCCACGCCGGTCTGTTTAAGACGTACGCTAGACTACGTCTTCGGTTTTATTGGCGCGGCATGTACACATTCGTGCAAAAGTACATTCGATCTTGCACAGAGTGCCAACGCCGGAAGCCCGATTCTTCCCACTCTTCTGGACCATTGCAACCGTTACCGTGCCCAATGTGACCATTCGACCGGGTCGGAATAGACCTTTACGGTCCTCTGCCGTACACATCAGCTGGGAATCGCTGGATTATTGTGGCGATAGACCATCTCACGAGATATGCAGAAACGGCCGCTCTGCCAGCCGCGACGGCACGTGACGTTGCGTCTTTCCTGCTTCAACGCTTCGTTCTGCGTCCTGGCGCTCCTCGCGAACTCCTGAGTGACCGAGGCCGCGTCTTTCTCGCGGATGTTACTCAAGAACTTCTCGCGGAATGCCATGTTATTCACCGCTGTACTACCACATATCATCCGCAAACAAACGGCCTGACCGAGCGCTTCAACCGCACTCTTGGTGACATGATTTCTATGTATGTCGCCTCCAACCACACCAACTGGGACCTTATTCTTCCCTACGTGACGTACGCCTACATACGGCACCCCAGGCGACGACAGGCTTTTCTCCCTTCTTTTTACTCTATGGCCGAGAACCATCATGTCCGATCGACACCATTCTTCCCTACCGAACCCGACTCATCAAAGGGCACACCAGTTTCCGAAGCTGCTCGATATGCAGAAGAATGTCGGCAACTAGCTCGAACCCTTACAACACAAGAACAAGGGCTACAAAAATTTCGGCACGACGACGGACGGCCCCAGAACCAGTTTTCGCCCAACTCTCTTGTTTGGCTGTGGGTGCCTCCCACTTCTGCGCCAGGTATCTCCACGAAGTTCGTCTGCAGGTACCACGGACCCTACCGCGTCCTAGAGCAAACTTCTCCCGTCAACTACCTCATCGAACCCCTCATGCCTACTGTGGACCTACGTCGCCGAGGCCGCAAAACTGTTCACGTAGATCGCCTCAAACCGTATCGCGAACCCCTTGTCCTCACGACACCTTAGAACACCTAGTTCGCTCCATCTTCAGCGAGGGGGGAAAGATGTAATGAAGATGAAGTGCATCATGAAGAGCTGTGCAGTCACATCGTCAGCGCTAAGCAGGAGAAGCTCGTGCAGGACGTTGTCGCTGTTTTTACGCTGGCTAGGCCTACGCTCCTGTGCTGTCTGATCATACAGTTTCGCTTGTCACGGCTGTGTCTCAGTTCATTATTATACGTGGTACAAGCGTACATTGCCATCGTGCGCCAGAACATGTGAATATCATAATGACATCGTGGTTCAAAGCCGGGCACCCATTACAAAAGGCACACACGTTACTGAGCGTTTTTCCTTATGTGAGTGCATAGCAATTTCGAAAACATTTCCCGCTCATAATTGCTCGTGGTTTAAAGCATGCTACCCATTACATAGTATGCACTAAGTGGTTGAAGTACGCAGTAGGGACAGGATATCGCTATCGCGTTCAACTCTGAAAGGCGAAGCTTAAGGGTTCCCCAGTTTTTATTGTCATGTCACGTGATTTATTCATTGATCACTACAGTCACCACATTATGCCGCAAACACAACAGTGAATGCAGTTGACGTGGAGTCGCAAGAAACATGCGCGAGGAATTCACGCTTTTAAGCGTCATCACGACCGCACCATAACAGATTGCCATTGTGTTACGCAGTAAATCCCAACTCTTTGGTTGACAATGGTATAGACGGCATGCAGATGCATATATAACCGAGTGCGTCCTTTTGCTCAGTTTCTACAATGAGAACTGCAATCTGATCCTTATGGCGAGCCGCTCACTCGTGTGGTTGCCCATGTTGTTGCTTTCCTCTGTGTGGCTCATAGTTAATGCAGGGGATCGGCCCGAGTACTGGGTGAATTTTCTGAATATTTTCTGCAGTGTAGCATTCGTAGAAGCTACAAGTTCAAAATATCCATCCCATTTTTGCTGCTACTGAAAACGAAAAGAAAAAAAATTTTCCATCTCCCGCTAAAGGGAACCATGTGTGGATGCGAAGCAGCGGGGAGCTAATTAGCTTGAGTGGGAGGAACGTGGCCGCTCTCATTTCACGGCAGTGCTCCGGGCGCTCATCGCGGCGCTGCACAGGAGAGAGAATGAGGCGCGCGCGCTCCGTCATTTTCATACCGCGGAACTACCGTAGCGCCCCCCAGCGGAGTATGCAGCTGTCACACCACCTGTCGTGCGCGCCGCTCCGTACAAGGATTCCTAGAGGAAAGGACGGGGGGGACCGTAGGAGAGGAGAGAGAGGGGGGAGGGGACGTGCATGCGCTGTGGGGGGTGTGGGACGCGGGAGCCGCTCCGTCGAGTAGAGGATTCCTAGAGGAGAGAGGGGGGATAGGACGCGAATGTGCTGTGGGGATGTGGGCCCCGGGCGCCGCTCCGTAGAGTAGATGATTCCTAGAGTACAGAAAGGGGTTGAGAGAAGGAGAAAGAGGGGGGAGGGGACGCGCGTGCGTTGTGGTGGTGTGGGACGCGGGAAAGAGGGACGGACTAAGCCCCCTCCAAACACATGCAAGCAAGATCAAGGAATGGGGTCAACTTGGGCGACGGACACCACCTGCCTAGCCATTGCTAAGCAGCCTCTCTGTGCTCTCGGCCATGACTCTGACGACTGTAGTAGTGGTTGACGGCCTTCATATTACTAGTGTTCTGGTTCGCATAATGGGTGCTTCCCTACTTCAAGAAAGTGGCCGGACGCGGGACGCGGGACGCGGGAGGGATGGACAGAGCCCCGAGCATAAGATGCTTCGCATCTAAAAAATTCCCCATCTCCCGCTAAAGGGAACCATGTGTGGATGCGAAGCAGCGGGGAGATAATTAGCTTTGAGCGGGAGGAAACGTCGCCGCTCTCATTTCACGGTAGTGGTTCGGGCGCTCATCACGCCGCTGCGCAGGAGAGAGAATGAGGCGCGCTCGCTCCATCCTTTTCATACCGTGGAACTACCGTGGCGCCCCCCAGCGGAGTAAGCAGCTATCACACCACCTGTCGTTCGCGCCGCTCCGTAGAGGATTCCTAGAGGAAAGGACGGGGGGGACCGTAGGAGAGGAGAGAGAGAGGGGGGAGGGGACGTGCATGCGTTGTGGGGGTGTGGGACGCAAGAGGAGAGAGGGGGGAGAGGACGCGCATGCGCTGTGGGACGCCGGAGCCGCTTCGTAGAGTAGAGTATTCCTAGAGGAGAGAGGGGGAGAGGACGCGCATGCGCCGCTCCGTAGAGTAGATGATTCCTAGAGTAGAGGAAGGGGGGTGAGCGTAGGAGAGCACAGGGGAGGGAACGCGCATGCGCTGAGGGGGGGTGTGGGACACGGGGGGCCGCTCCGTAGAGTAGACGATTCCTAGAGGAGAGAGAAAGGGGGTGAGCTTAGGTGAGAGAGAGGGGGGAGGGGACGCGCATGCGCTGTCGTGGTGTGGGACGCGAGAAGGAGGGACGGACTAAGCCCCTCCAAACACATGCAAGCAAGATTAAGGAATGGGGTCAACCTGGGCGACAGACACCACCTGCCTAGCCATTGCTATGCAGCCTCCCTGTGCTCTCGAACATGACTCTGATGACTGTGTTAGGGTTGACGGCCTTCATATTAATACAGGGTTCTGGTTCGCATAATGGGTGCTTCCCTACTTCGTGACGGTGGCCTGGACGCGGGACGCGGGACGGGGGGACGCGGGACGGACAGAGCCCCGAGCATAAGATGCTTCGCATCTAAAACTTCTCCATCTCCCGCTAAAGGGAACCAAGTGTGGATGCGAAGCAGCGGGGAGATGGTTAGCTTGAGCGGGAGAAACGTCGCCGCTCTCGTTTCGCGGCAGCGGCCCGGGCGCTCATCGTGGCGCTGCACAGGAGAAAGAATGAGGCGCGCACCGTCATTTTTATACCGCGGAACTGCCGTGGTGCCCCCAGCCGAGTCTGCAGCTGTCGCACCACCTGTCGCGCGCCGTTCCGTAGAGGATTTCTAGAGGAGAGAACGGGGGGGAACCGTAGGAGAGGAGAGAGAGAGAGGGGACGCGTATGCGCTGTGGGACGCGGGAGCCGCTCCGTAGAGTAGAGGATTCCTAGAGTAGGGAAAGGGGTGAGCATAGGAGAGAGAGAGAGAGGGGACGCGTATGCGCTGTGGGGATGTCGGACGCGGGCGCCGCTCAGTACAGTAGAGGATTCCTACTGCAGAGAAAGGGGGGTGAGCGTAGGAGAGAGGGGGGAAGAGGACGCGCATGCAATGTGGGACGCGGGCGCCGCTCCGTAGACGATTCCTAAAGTAGAGAAAGGGGGGTGAGCGTAGAAGAGGAGAGATAGGGGGGAGGGGACGCGCATCCGCTATCGGGGTGTGGGACGCTCCGTAGAGTAGAGGATTCCTACATGAGAGAAAGGGGGTGAGCTTAGGAGAGAGAGAGGGGGAGGGGGACGCGCATGCGCTGTCCTGGTGTGGGACGCGAGAAGGAGGGACGGACTAAGCCCCTCCAAACACATGCAAGCAAGATTAAGGAATGGGGTCAACCTGGGCGACAGACACCACCTGCCCAGCCATTGCTATGCAGCCTCTCTGTGCTCTCGGCCATGACTCTGATGACTGTGTTAGGGTTCACGGCCTTCATATTACTACAGTGTTCTGGTTCGCATAGTGGGTGCTTCCCTACTTCATGAAAGTGGCCGGACGCGGGACGCGGGAAGGACGCGGGAGGGACGGACATAGCCCCGAGCATAAGATGCTTCGCATCTAAAAATTCCCCATCTCCCGCTAAAGGGAACCATGTCTAAATGCGAAGCAGCGGGTACATAATTAGCTTGAGCGGGAGGATTGTCGCCGCTCGCATTTCACGGCAGCGGTCCGGGCGCTCATCGCGGCGCTGCACAGGAGAGAGAATGAGGCGCGCGCACTCCGTCATTTTTATACCGCGGAACTACCGTGGCGCCCCCCAGCGGAGTATTCAGCTGTGACACCACCTGTCATGCGCGCCGCTTCGTAGAGGATTCCTAGAGGAGAGCACGGGGGGACCGTAGGAGAGGATTCCTAGGGGAGAGAGGACGCGCATGCGCTGTGGGGATGTGGGACGCCGAAGCCGCTCCGTAGAGTAGAGGATTCCTAGATGTGAGAGGGGGGAGAGGACGCGCATGCGCTGTGGGACGCAGGCGCCGCTCCGTAGAGTAGATGATTCCTAGAGTAGAGAAAGGGGGTGAGCGTAGGAGAGGATAGGTGAGGGGACGCGCATGCGCTGTGTGGGGCGCGGGGGGCCGCTCCGTAGAGTGGAGGATTCCTAGAGGAGAGAAAGGGGATGAGCGTAGGAGAGAGAGCGGGAGGGGACGCGCATGTGCTGTGGTGGTGTGGGACGCGGGAAGGAGGGACGGACTAAGCCCCCTCTAAACACATGCAAGCAAGATCAAGGAATGGGGTCAACCTGGGCGACAGACAACACCTACCTAGCCATTGGCCTCTCCGTGCTCTCGGCCATGACTCTGATGACTGTAGTGGTGGTTGACGGCCTTTTGTTGTACAGTGTTCTGGTTCGCATAGTGGGTGCTTGCCTACTACATGAAAGTGGCCGGAAGCGGGACGCCGGACGGGGGACGTGGTAGGGACACGGGAGGGACGGACATAGCCCCGAGCATGAGATGCTTCGCATCGAAAAAAAGAGACTTTGTTATGACCTCGTCTATGCTTCCTCGAGCAACAGAAGCGGGTGCATCAGTGCTTTATTTTTCCTCTTTGTCTCCGGCGTACATTATTTTACCTTAAGAGTCTTGATGATGATGATGATGCTCCTTGTATGATTGGCACCTACCCAGTCCAGGGGGGTCGGCCAAGAGTCGGGCGCAGTTGATCACGCAGGTTGTGTTACCCACTCCGCGTCTATCAGGAACGCCACTCCCCCGAAAGCTGAACAGGTAGCTATAGCTCTCGTTCTCCTTGATGATTCTCGGCAACACATCTACACAGATTCACGAGCGGCGGTCCGAGCCTTTGCGTCCGGATCAGTATCGGCTGAGGTAATTAGTATATTAGGTCATAGGGATATTTCTCCTCACACCATCATTTCGTTTCCGGCTCACCTCGGATCACATCTGGCCTCCATGGCAAACCTAAACGAGATCGCCCACGCCCGAGCACGCGAACTTACTCACCGTGCTGGGCAGCCTGGGGGGTCTTCAAACTCCAACCTAGCGGTCTTCAGGGACGTTCTCCTAACTTTCAACGAGGTGACTAAACATTACCAGTTGGGCAGAAGGGTCTTCCCCCTTCCTCATGTGAAACTCTCTAGAGCACAGGCATCTACCCTCCGCATGCTTCAAACCAGGTCATATCCAAACCTTCATTCCCACAGCCAGTTCATAGAAGGCATTGATCCAACATGCCCAGATTGTGGCTCCGCATCTACGTTAGACCACATGCTCTGGCAGTGCCCCTCATTACAGAGTTCTCAACCCACGACCGAAGAGGAATGGAGCTCTGCGCTACGGAGCTCAGAGCATTTACATCAACTCAGGGCCGTCCAGAGGGCTCACGACGCGGCGATGAGACTCGGCCTACCCGTCCTGACGTGGCAGCGGCCCGCTGCTCTACCGCCTTGAGCGGTAGTGTTCCTCAGGACCTGAATAAAGTTCTGTGTCTGTCTGTCTGTCCCAGTGACCAAATGTTTTTTTTTTACTGGGATGACAATGTAGAATTATTAGTGGTTGATTTAACTGTTAAATCTATTTGAGTCGCATATAAACTTTTCGACAGCATTGAATATATTCCTGTCCGAGTGTCCCAGCGCACAGGGCCCAAATGATAATAGAACGGTCGACGTAACTGGCAGACCAAGATTTCGCAATGTAACTTCAATAGTTCTTTTTCTGTGTGTGGAAAAACGTCGGCAGCTCAGCAAGAAGTGTTCTATAGTTTCTGTCTCGTTGCAAAAGAAGCAAGAAGGAGAGATCACCAGGCCCGCTCTGTGCATGCATAAATTAAGATTTGGTATTCTGCATCGCAGTCTGGTTATTATTACTTCTGTCCGCCTTGTTTCACACCATTTCCTGCCCCATGGGAACTGAAGGTGCTGAAAATCCGCCGATGAAGCGAGACTTGGAGTAAGCACCGACAAAGCATACTTTCTGAATCTTGCCGCAGCGACCAACGCCGTATCTGGAAGGAGAGGAAGAACTGGACCTGCCAGAGAAGCCTTTGCCAAAGTGTCCGCAACTTCATTCAAAACTATTCCTTTGTGTCCCGGCACCCAAATTAATCGCAGGTTTCGCAAATGCTGTGGAACTAGTAAGCGCAATAATCTGCGGAACAGAGTGATAATGAATCGGTAACTATAGCCACAGAAGTTATGGGTAAGGGAAGCTTACGTAGGGCTAAAATAACAGCTAAGAATTCAGCCAAAATAATATGCGTATAATCAGGAAGTCTTATAGAAAACGACCAGTCTAATTGTGTTGAAAAAATTCCCACCCCGGCCTTTTCTTCACACTGCGAAGCATCTGTTACTATCACAACCTTCGTGGCAATCTGATTTAAGTGATCCTGAAAAAGTCCATTCAGTACATTCCAAGGAAGTAACTTGGCGTTATTGGGGAATATATCATCATATGATATGGCCAATTCACTTAACCTGTCACTCGTTACCACTATATCATTAAGCCTTATCTGTAATGGGTCCAATAGCTGTTGGGTAAAGATTACCTGTGGGGTATGAGAGCGAGGCCACGAGACATTGAAAAACAGGGCTGGTTGGCTGATAAATATATATTCGTCTCGTCTTATCGGCGATTCATAGAGCCTTAAGAATGTTTGAACTGTTATTAGTTTGAATCTAATGAGCAAGGAAGGGATTCGGGATTCCTTATATAGAACTGCATTTGCTACAAATTTGGGTAGCCCCAGGCACCAGCGAAGTGCTTGGCGCTCAAGTAACACTAGCGGACGTAACTTCGATGCTGGAGCGCCAGAAAACAAAGCACTTCCAAACTCCAGTATAGGGCGTATATACATCCGGTAAATCATTATTAATGTGTTTGTTCGCATGCCCCATCGATTATTACTAACAGTGGCGTACCAACTCTTTCGCGAGTGGGGGGGGCAAACCTACCTCCCTTGCCGGCCGTGATATATATATATATATATATATATATATATATATATATATATATATATATAATTTTTTTCTTTTATTCAGATACCCTAAACGCACAGCAGGCATCCAGAGAACTTCATCGACAATCACACTCTGATGTGATTTTTTCATACACATAGCATTTTTTTAAATAGTGTTTAATAATATTATAAAACAAAGGGACAGTCAGTTTTAAGCAGCATGTACTGGAACAACACATATATACGTGTTATGCATGTAATAGTATTACACGTGACGCTTTTTAGGCTTTGCCTCACAACTTTCCGCATGAATACATTTATGTCGATGGCGGCCTCCTCAGTAGTACACTATATATCTGTATCATTCAATGAAATTTTGTTAATGACTAAAAGCAGCTATCTAAGAATTGAGTTCTTAAATTAGAAGCAATCCTTAGGGAACCAAAGGTACATTGAACGTTTCTATCTACCTTTCTGGCCCCCTACGTCTGGGTGCTCTCGTAGTTGCCTAATTACCTTAGTATAGACCAATGTCGGCATAGGAGGGCACGAGGGTATGACGAACGTAAGTGTCTGGTCACGGCAAAAATAACGTGAAAATCATGTCGTGTACGTCATAAAACTCCTTCCTTCAGTCGTGTGTGTCACATACCCGTATACCACGGGCTGCGATATCTTTCGCTCATATGCTCTGGCTGTGCCCAGCCCTTAATGCCTCTCTACCCATCACGAAGGAACAATGGGATGAATTCCTGACGAGCAACAGTCTCCACTCCCAAATCCAGACCGTCCAGAGGGCCCACGACATAGCGACGGAACTTCCACTTGCGGTCCCATCGTGGGCGGAGCCACCGACTTGATCTGGGGGGGGGGGGGGGGCTCTGGCTCCTCTCAATATCAGTTCCTCAGGACTCAAATAAAGTTCTTGTCATGTCAGGTCATGCGATATGCGGGTATGAGCCTTAAAGTTTGTATCTACCCAGGAACGGCGACAGCAGACATCGATCATTTAAACGCGAGAGCCTTAAAAGAATCCAGCATCGGCCGCGTTGATACGACGAATGCAAAGTATAAAAATCAGGATCCCAGCAGGAATCAAACCCAAGAATTTCGTGTGGCAGTCATGCTACCACAGAACGACGCAAGGTCTTGAATCTGCTTTGGAAATAGTACTATGCAGACATCAAGTCGGCGTAACGACCATTGTGGTTACCGTGTTAGCTATCTAAATTTATAAAAAGGTGATAAACGTTGCATATGTACTCCAATTATACAGGCGCCATGTCGGATTAACATCAATTGTGGCTTCAGTGTCATCTCCGCTTTTATAACCGTCTCATAAACATTATATATGCACTCACATGACTCAGCAAGCTATAATCAAGCGTTGCACGGCAACGGAGGAATGCGCTAACGAATTGTATTCACATCATCGCACCATAGCGTGCACTACATTTCCATAAAATTTACGTCCATGCCCTAACGTGAGTGCTGGCGTTGCGTGAGGTCATAAATTTCCCTCTAAATGCCAGTGCAGTCGACGTGCCTAGTGAGTGCACAATTCGCACACTACTACTCCATTTACAAAAACACGTCGATGTACCCCGTAACGCCTGTCTGAAAGAAAATAAGAAATGCGGCATAGACAGGTACTCGCTGACTGCTTCGCATGAAACCGATTCCCACAGTTCATGGGATCTGCCTAATTTTAACACGAAATTGTTGTATGCCGGGGTCCACTAAGACTTCAGTGACGTATTTGCGTCACGGAAACGACTTCGAAAAAATGCACGCAATCAATGTCATAACAAAACGTTCCGTCAACGGGCATCAAACCGATGACCTCTCGGTCCGCCGTCACAAGTGCCGAGCACGCTATCCACTGCGCAATGGCCACAGACTTTTAACTGCTATACAAACGCGCATTTTATATCTCACACTTTCATCTTACAATGCTCTTGGTCAGCGGGGTAGTGTCACCCTCTTGGAGCGGTAAAGTAAAGTAATTCATCATTACTGTGGCCTCCGCGATTAGCACCTGCAACGCGTACTGCTACGCGTCTGTCCCATTCGGCGCGTTTACAATACAAGTGAAAGTTTTTTTAAATGCCTTAGCACACCGCGAGGTGGTGACCTTAGCCCAGGCGTCGATCTCACTCACAGCGTCTATCCAAACCAAAAATAGCTCTGTGACGCGCGCCTGCCTCACCTGGATGTAATAACGCGTTGCTCGCATACGCTCACCCCGAGAAACATTGCGGTCGGGCTACAGGGGCGACCCGACGAGCTTATCGTTTCCCTCTAGATACCAAAAAGTTCAATCACACTTTGACATGCCGCGGGATGGCGACCTTAGCCCAATTTCTGCGTCCAATATGGGACGCTCATCTTGCCATCACGCTCATCTTGTACACCTCTTTCTCTCATTATGCTCTCGCCGTTAACATCTACAGATACCACAATGGTTTGTTTAATAAATTGACCATGGACGTTAGCCGTCGGGATGGAGATGTACCACCAAGCGTCAACTATGGTGCATCCACGTTGAACGGTGCTATAGCTGCCAAACACCAAAACAAACATTGGGCAAACCCTCCTATATCATTGTACAGTTAACGTTGAATTACCTCTATAAAGGCGCGTGTTACTTTCGTGCTATACCGATTCCTATGACGGAGGGATCAACCATGTTTTTTTTCAATGAATGATTGCTGTTATACTTATTCATAATAAGTATTACACTTTCTTTCATATATTCAGGCTTGTGTGTATTTGCCTTCTTTGCTAATAGCCCTAACAGTGTTTCCGGTGCGCGCTTATTAGGAATATTACTATTATTATGTTACTCTTATTATCAACTTGTCAACCCTTTTCTTTAAAAAATGTATAATTTGTGGTGTTACGGGCGTAGTACATTGTAAACAACTTTGTAGTACAACTGACATTGCAGTGCAACTGACACTGCAGTACAATTGAATATTTTCTTTGAAAGAAAAAACGTGGGCGATTATAACGTTAAACTATATCTCTGTGCTTCCTTCCAACATGGTCGTTAGCTGTGTATGATTGGTCGATACATTCTGGGTCATGCACACAGTACCAGCTCGTTACGCGAGGCAACAAATGACGCGAAAATAATCCAACGCGTAATGGCCACTTATGCACGACCACGTAAAAAATAAGATAATGAACTATTTTCAATACGGCATATTGTTGGCTATTGGTTATTCGGCATTTAAAATTTTCTGTGTGCCGTAAAATCGCCTGCTTGTTACATGACGTCAGGAATCTGTGATATGGCGTGGTGTTTATTACAACTTATGCACGTGAAATAGCGCATTCGCGTGATGAACAATACCTAAAACTTTTTGGAATAGCCGGAGAGCGTCTCCTTCTAAACGTAATTCAAGTAGGCTAGCCGCCGATCACATTAGCAGCGGCTACTTATAGCAGCTGGCGAGATGGATTCATATGAGCATAATGAACATTTTCACTTGCACCATAACGACGTTCAGCTGTTTGTGCGCGTATACAAATCTCTGAGCTCATCCATGCTGAGAGAAAGAGGGAGTGAGAGAAATAAGCAGCGCCGCGCGTGAGTGCTTCTTTGCCGTCCGAGTTGTATTTTGATCTGTAAAGTCAATTTAAGTTGAATGAAAACCAACTAGCCTGACTCTTAATTAAGCCTCCTTAGTGCAAAAATCCACGGACCTTCACCATCTCCCTGGTCCGCGTGGATTAAGTTGCGGGGCAAGCTTAAAAGCTGAGCTTCCCACCGTGCTCGAGTCCACTGCTTTATTCGTCGCCACTTTGCAAGCTGCCGCCATCGCTTCAAGCTACCACAAGCAAGCCTGATCAGTTTGATCGAAGACTAAAGCGGAAACCTTTTTAGGGGCGAAGCTCCTAAGGGTGTGGGTCTGTCCCTCCTCTGTAGTTGTCGCAGTAGTAGTAGTAGTAGTAGTAGTAGTAGTAGTAGTAGTAGTAGTAGTAGTAGGTAGGTAGATAGCCACGTATAGTGGAATGTACCCACTCCACGTGATAAAGATGACGATGACGCAGTATAGTGGAATGTACCCACTACACGTGATAACGATGAAGTATAAGCGCGTTCCAGTATAGTGGAATGTACCCACTACACGTGATAACGATGACGATGACATCATTCACTTCGTGGATATGGCGTGATTTTAGCGGCGAAGCTCCTTAGGGTGTGGGTCTGTCCGCCCTCTGTAATAGTAGTAGTAGGTAGGTAGGTAGGTAGCCACGTGTAGTGGAATGTACCCACTACACGTGATAACGATGAAGTATAGGCGCGTTCCAGTATAGTAGAATGTACCCACTACACGTGATAACGATGACGATGACGCTGATGACCATGAAGTATAAGCGCGTTCCAGACCACACATTCTCTTTCTGCCATGGATGAAAACGATCGAGCTTCGCCCACTCATCATCATTCACTTCGTGGATATGGCGTGATTTTTTTTGGCCCTTCCAGTACGGCAAAACTAAAACATTCAAAAAGATTCGTCACACTCATCGGCTCACAGCAGCTTCGACAAGGCAGCGGTGGTGATATTCCTTTTCGAGGAAAAAAATGATTTTCTTGAAGCAGAAAGTGCTTTGACCGGTTCATAAAACGTTTGCTCGCTCCCATCCGTAATTGCATCGTCACTGATTTAAATTTCAGGCCAGGCACAGCAGAATAAAAGCATGAACGAGTGGTCTAATGTTATAGAGCCCATGCTCAGCGCTAGCCTCGTCTACAATGCTACAGCACAAGGCGCGAAAGCGTCGCGTAGGCAGATCGCACCGCAAAGAGCCTACAAGGAAAATCGTCACAGCAGAAATGTTCGGAAAAATTTCATTATATTGTAACATTGCCTCGTAACATTCCCATTCCCTCGTACCAATATAATTGAGTGATCACTGTGGTGAAGGAAAACTTCGCCTTTGTTGCTAGTTTCCCAGCGCGCAGCCAACAGTGACCACTGTCGGAAGTGGGGGCGGGCTCAGCCCCCCTAACTTTTTTCAGTGGGGGGGCTCGCGCCCCCCTTGCCCCCCCCCCCCCGGCTGATACGCCTATGATTACTAATCCTTCTGAGTAGGCCCATCGCACGTGACGCTTTGGTCGCTGTATGTTCAATATGCATACGCCAGTTAAGCTTTCCGTCATAAATAATAACAAGGTACTTGACAGTTTGCACTTGGGGAATGTCTGCTTGCTGGAATGATGGGGATATATTTATATTGTCTTGTGGAGAGAATGCTAGAACTGCACACTTACGTACATTAATGGTCAAACAAACATTGTCTAGCCACCTTTCCAATGTAGATAAGTAGCCTTGTAAAAGGGCATAAAGTGATTGAATATCACCCGCTGAAGCAAAGAATGCTATATCATCCGCGTAAACATACATGGTCACTCTCTGATGAGGAGGAATTGAGCTTAGCAAGACATTAAATAGTAGCGGGGACAAAACCGCTCCTTGGGGAACACCGCGTGTCTGTCGGAATTTCTCCGTTGAAATCCGGCCATGTACACAGTAAAACTTTCTGTCCAGTAAGAACTCAGTCGTCCACGCAATGAAGTATTCAGGCAAGCCAATCTCCTTAATTCTTTCTATTAAAATGTGGTATGCGACAGTATCGTACGCTTTAGAGATATCTAAAGTAACTAATGCTGCATACTGTTTCTGTCGCCGTGATAGCTGGATTCTGCTCTCCAAATCAACGTGTGCACACCAGATTGACATGCCTGGTCTAAAACCAATTTGACAGGGACTTAATAATCTATTAGCAGTCACAAATTTAGTTATCCGAGCGTGTAATAATCTCTCAATTAACTTTACGAAATAGGACGTTAATGAAATCGGTCGAATGTTGTCCAGAGCAATCCCTTTGTTCTTATCTTTAAGCAGAGGAATCACTTTCGCTACTTTCCACACCGAAGGAATCCAAGCGCGTTTTAGAGAATAATTTACAGTATCCAATAACATGTTAGGAGCGACGTCAAAGAAGATTTTCAGCTTCTTCGTAGTAATTCCGTCAGGGCCTGGTGCTGCTGCTGGTAAACATGCTACCACTGACGATAAGTCCGACAATGATATATCGTCGATATTTTAGAGAGTGTCCTGTCTCACAAGAGTTGAAGGAATGCAGGTAGAAAATCTAGCCTCCAACCCTCTGGCAATTACACCGAGAGAGTCTTCTATTTCTCGGGTAGTAAGCACTAATATTGATTCTGTATTTAAGGGACGCGGAATTGCTTTGATTGATCTTAAATACCGGAACAATGCCCTATTATTGTTTGATTTGGGAAGGAACTCAAAGTGGCGAACATTATATTCATCATTTGCTCTCGCTACTGTGCGCTTGAATGTCGCTGCAGTAAACTTGTAGTTGCTCCAATTTCTGGGAGACTGATTGTGCATGAAGTTTTCAACGCTGCTTTCCGACGCTTATAGTTCCTCGAGCAGTCGTTATTCCACCAATTTTTAGATGAAGGGTCTTTCCTTCCCTGTATCGTGAACTCTGACCTCTTTCGAGAAGAGTCTAGAATAGCGCAAACATTACCAGCGCTGCACGGATTCCCAGCTAAAGAAGTAAAAGTTTCCTGCAAATTCATTTTAAACCTGTTATGATCGATAAACGAACGAACGTTAAAGTGCTCATGGTACTGTGAGCAGTGGATCTCGAATACTACAGGAATGTGGTCGCTATTTGTACCAGTCTCAACTGTCTCCCAAGATAATACCGAAAGTCCTGGACCCGAAAACGTAAGATCCAGTACCGATCTGAATTGCCCCCGTAAAAATGTTAATGATCTAGTGTTATGACAACTGAAATTATTTGACGCCACCCAATCCCATAGACGTGTTTTCCACTCTGATCCGTTCTGAACCCCTATGATGTATGATGAGAGTTGAAATCTCCAGCTAGCACCATACTTTTTCCACAGTTTATTAGAACTAAATCTAATGACCGAGTTTCCGAGTACATCCAAAGGAAAATACGCATTAACAAAAAAAAATGTGAGACCTCCTGGAAGAGTTAGTTCTATTGCCAAAATTTCACTTTCTGTAGACATTAGCTGAAATGATATTTGGGCTCTATGACAGAATCTATTAGATACCAAAGTAAGCAAACCACCTCCTCTGGATGGACGATCTAATCGAAAAGCTCAGGTAATTACACAAACTATAGAATTTGTCAGGAGATAACCAATTTTCTTGTAGTATGATAACATCCGGATGGATTTGAGAAATTAAAACGTTTAAATCTGTCGAAGCCGCAAATACTGATCTGCAGTTCCACTGCAGCACTTTCATCTACCTTCAGGTGACGAAAGTACCGCAGAGGCTACTGCCTCTTGCAAAATATTAGCGGTTGCCTTGCCCTGTGGTAGAACTTTTTTTGATTTAGAGTTTTTAAGAGTATTGGTCCCCTTCAGGGCAGAACCCCTTCGTTTCTGAGCTAGCGGGTCAACATCCATGCTTGCACATTCCTGTAAATCTTCTGTGTAGGCTTGCGAGCCCGAGGAGCTACCGCTCTTTGTAGGCAAGATGAAACTAGGGCCCTCAAACGAGGGCATCGTCTGTACACCATCTACTTGTGAGAGAACTTTGTTTCGGCTGTGAACCACTGTTTGATTGCCATCAGCTTGTGGCATTAGCCCCATTTGTGACGCTAATAACCCACTAAGGCATTCAGACACAGTCTCTACGACTCGTTCCATCATTTCGGCCGTAGCCTTCTCGACAGTTTCCGCAATCACTTGCGATATATTAGCCTCAATCATTGTCTGGTGCCGTGCAGTTGTAATGAGAACGCGTGGTTCTCAAGGTACTTATGGTTGGGAGCGCAAACGGTCCCACCAATCGACGAGGCTGGTTGCAAGTTTAGGAACCACACTTTATAGAAAACATGGAAAACACACACACACACACACAACCAGAAAACCGCGCAAAACACAAAGGAAAAGAAAATGCACACTAATAATGGTCAGTCAAAGCCAGTCAAAGCCAGCAGAGGCTCACCCACAGTAAGGCCGGATGCGTTGTGCGAGGCGAGTTGACGAGCGACGCAGGGTGGCTTTGAGGAGGTCAGGGACGGCTTGAGAAGGCAGACGAACAACCCGGAGGCTTGAAGAGGCGAAGCGTTGGAGGCGGGAGATGTCAACGGCCACGTGAAGCCCGAAACTTCAACTCGTGGTCGCGTCCGAGAACGTCGGCACTCGGGCCCGGTCACCCGACTGTGTCGAACGCCCAACACCGTCTGCCCGTTCTTTTTCTTCCACGCACGCGACTCTTCCTGACTCTCTCTTCTGCGCGTAGATCAACGTCCTCGTCTTCGTCGTCTTCTGTCGCCGCCACACACACACAGGCGCACCCGCTCGTTGTCGCGCACACCACAGCAGTTACGCTAGCATATCCATGATCTATTTCCATTACTGCTGAAATGGCCTCTCTGCGTGAGCACTGCCTTTTATCCATTATCTCTAATACTTGGATTTCTTGAGTTCTTGCTGGGCAGGTAGGGTTATCAGCCTTGTGGGCACCTCCACATAGGCAGCACTTCAGCAACTGAGCAGTGCAGTCGTTCGGGGAGTGACTCTCTCCACAAGTACAACAGCGGTGGCAGCGCTGTGCCGGTGAGAGGTACGGGTGACGGTGTTTTCAAGCGTGGAGTTGGAGAATTTAACAAGTACTTCACGCGCCTCTGTCGCATTGTTGTCGCAATTTAGAAGCGTTTATTTACATGAAGTTGAGTGGACGTCGGAATTCTGCGCGTTAATTGAATGTTTGGAACGTGACGGGCTAGTATGCCGGGTCTCAATGCCCTCGGTCGTTTCACCGCGCCGAGGACAGAAAAAAGTTTTTAAATGCGAATGAATTTCTTAGTCGGGCTATGTCAGGCGCATCCGGCGGCGTCCGCGGAGGAGGAGGATAGGTTGAGGAGGTCTCCGCGCGCCGGCAGGTGTTATCTCTCCGCTCTCACTCCCTCTCCCATAGCAACAGCTGCGGGCGCGCGCGCTTATCCTCGTCCCTAGCAACCGGAGCAGGTGGTGCGGGCGGAGTAGCGGAGAGTGAGTGGAGAGGAGGAGCGCGCTCTGGTGTGTGAGGGCGCTCGCATCGCGGAAGCTCGGCGGAGCTCCCGCGTGTGTGGAGAGTGTAGGAGAGTGTAGGTGCAGTGCTTCGCCGCTCCTTCTCTCGCCGTTCGCTCTCTCTCCTCCCTGCGCCCCACTCTCCCGTCCGCTCGCTCGTACGTATATATAAATGGAGTGAAGCGCGTGCGAAATGCATTCGCATTTCCTCACGATTCCCTTCGGGGAGGTGGGGGGCATTTTTTTTATGTTGCTCGCGGTGACAGAAATATATTCTGAAGGAAGGTATGGCCCCACAAAATCAGTCGCAAGAAATATTTGCGCACAGAAAACACCCGGCTATACGCAGTAAGTGATTTTGTATTGTTTATAACTTCAAGCAGCCTTTCGCCTGGCGGCGAGCTTTTGTTTGTGCATAAAGTGAGGATTATCTCATCAAGGCTATTATTGTTTCAGCATTCCCTATACGATAGCTTTGTGCGCAGTAGACAACGCAGATTCACGCCCGTATCTCTAAACATTAAACAGCTCGGAACCCAATACACTCATGCATTCGTTTTTCTCCTCGGGGTGGCTTCAACACTAAAAGCTCACAAGGAAAGGACAATTTGGGATTAGTTTTTTGCCACATTTTGCCATGTTATGCCGCACTGGTGTGCGCGGGATCAATTAAAGCTTCTTCGTTGAAGCATTCCGCGTGATGTTTTCTCTGGGGGGGCCAGAATGCTTTTGGCGAGTTCGAGTAAGCATGGCACTGGGAGAAAAAAACTGAAACCATATATGCCACACACAGAGTCTCTGCTAATTTGCCAAGGCAGAAGGAACGGAAGCCAACCTGCAAGCGAATGAGGGGTGATCAGTATTCACAACAAACCTTCCAAAGAAAAACTTTGCTATGAATTCATGCAAAAGAACCCAATTTTCCAATAAGTGCTCTTTTATGCATCGCTAAAAAAGTCACCTAGCTAAGCTTTTCTCGTTGTAGTCTGGTTATTTAGGGCCTGTAGGTGCATACATACCTCGAATTTATTTGAAATTGCATTAGGTAACTAATAACATCCCCTATACTTTCCTTCGCATCATTGTCTGTTAGTTCTCAATAATTATAGGTAACATTGCAACATACATTTATATATGCGGGACACGTAGGCGGCGGGCGTTGTAAAAGGGAGACGGCTTTGGATAAATATACGTCATTAAAACAGTTAATCATTAACATGCGTGAGACAATAGTGCGCATGCTATATTTCCTAGATCTTGAAAGGTACTCTGGTTGCTCATATTCCACGCATGCAGTGCAACTCTTTCTCCTAAATAATCATATTAGAGTACTTTATAAACAAAATAAGCGTAGTTAAAAGTGTCGTTTAATCGTGGGAATACTGAACGCTGACAAATCCAATGAAATCAATTATAGCGCATGTTTTGCACTACACACTACGCTAAGTGAACCGAGAGGTTTCCGAGAGTAGCAATAAGCTCACAACCTGCCAATTATTTTCGAACAAAAAAAACAAGCAGCACATCAACTTCAAGCTACGCTGAATTTGAAAATACGAATAGAACGAAAATATAAATGTTCTGCATGACAACTGCTGTGGGAAACTGCTCAGAAGCTCACTTCGAAAAAGCACGTGTTTTTATTTCAATGTTTAGCGTACTCCGGGCTCGTTAGTTGTTGTCCCTGTCGTTTGAAGTTTGCTAAGTACCTTACGCCACAAAAGGTAAATAGAAGTCACAGTTTCACCGCAAGGGTGAAGCAATGAATGCGATAGCAAAAAATTGTAATGTTATACGAAGTGAGGCTGGCAGCTAACTCTTTTTGGATCCGATCTCACGCAACTCTAGAAAACGCTTGTTTAAGAGAATTCTCTTCGCGTTGAAAGCGCAGCACGTAGAAGGGTACGCCGGCCCGGCCGCCGAGAAGGGGAGATGAGAAGGGCAGATAAAGCGCGCGCCCGCGGGCACGCTTGTTTAAGAGAATTCTCTTCGCGTTGAAAGCGCAGCACGTAGAAGGGTACGCCGGCCCGGCCGCCGAGAAGGGGAGATGAGAAGGGGAGATAAAGCGCGCGCCCGCGCCCGCGCTCGTAAAATCGAACGTCGCCCCCCCCCCCCCCCCCCCCGCCCGCTGTCGGCCGCCGAGAAGGGGAGATAACGCGCGCGCCCCCGCTCGTAAAATCGAAGGTCACTCGAGGGACCCCCCCCCCTCGCGTCTTTTCACGCTCACGAACGACGGGCGGGCCCGGTTATATATATACATATACATATACGGCAAATGACGCCGACGCGGACGCCGACGCCGACGCCGACGGCGAAAACCAGCCGCGAGTGTCCATATAATTGCTATCGCAATAAAATTAACCGATTAAAGCGCGCTGAGAGCGGTTTTAGGCGTCCGCAGAATGCACGCGAGTGAGCGGAGCGTCGTCTGCTAGCGCTGCTCCTTGGACCCCTCCAGAGGGCGCGCGTGTAGTTGTCGCTACCTTTATATACACAGGGACCTTACGGCGGGTTGGCTCGGAGCGCCCCCGCCAAGCTGCGGCGATAGGTAGCAACAACCCCCCCGTGCGCAGGCCATGCGCAGGCCGTAAAGGAAGGACCGAGCGCGCGCCTCCAGACAGGCCGTGTTTGGACCCGCATGTGTGCAAGCACTGGCAAAAAATGTACTTACATACACAGGGCTCGCACCACCCTTCTCTCCCCCCCCCCCTCCGCCCGTCCCTGCATAAATTCTGGCCACGCCCCATCTGTGCTAACAGCCTGTTTTTAAATAACATTCCACCATTAAGCAATCGCTGATAAGAGCTTGGAGAATACGCTCTTTTTACCGACGCAGTAGCAAGGAAGATTGCTTTTATTTCATGTGGTGACTTCCGTGCAAGCATACGAATGCGCTATCACTGTGTGCATTGTAAGGCAATGGTACGGGCTGTCAATCACATTTAGCAGAGCGATGGATTTGGCTAGTTGTTGGTGGTTCATGGTTTCTTGTTGCGCTGCGAATGAGTTGTGAGTTCGCGCACCACCTGTCCTGTAGTCCCTCTATCGTCCTCGTCTCATCATTCACAGCGCAACAAGAAACCATGAACCTGTTCCTGTAGTCCCTGTATCGTCCTCGTCTCATCATTCGCAGCGCAACAAGAAACCATGAACCTGTCAATCACAATACCACAAGTCAACTGCGGTTCCTCCTTCTTGTGGCACGGGTACATTGTACTAGTGTCGTCTGTGATCGTTCACGCGTACATTGTACGACCTACGAGTGTTCCTCGAAAAAGAAAATAAAAAAATTCCCCATCTCCCGCTAAAGGGAACCATGTGTGGATGCGAAGCAGCGGGGAGATAATTAGCTTGAACGGGAGGAACGTCGCCGCTGTTTTTTCACGGCAGCGGTCCGGGCGCTCAACGCGGCGCTGCCCACAGGAGAGAGAATGAGGCGCGCGCACTCCGTCATTTTTATACCGCGGAACTACCGTGGCGCCCACAGCGGAGTATGCAGCTGTCACACCACCTGTCGTGCGCGCCGCTCCGTAGAGGATTCCTAGAGGAGAGGACGGGGGGGGGGGGCGTAGGAGAGGAGAGAGGGGACGTGCATGCGCTGTGGGGGTGTGGGACGCGGAAGCCGCTCCGTAGAGTAGAGGATTCCTAGAGGAGAGAGGGGGAGACGCGCGTGCGCTGTGGGGATGTGGGACGCCGGAGCCGCTCCGTAGAGCAGAGGATTCCTAGAGGAGAGAGGGGGGAGAGGACGCGCATGCACTGTGGGGATGTGGGACGTGGGCGTTGCTCCGTAGAGTAGATGATTCCTAGAGAAAGGGGGTGAGCGTAGGAGAGGATAGGGGAGGGGACGCGCATGCGCTGTGGGGCGTGTGGTACGCGGGGGGCCGCACCGTACAGTAGAGGATTCCTAGAGGAGAGAAAGGGGGGTGAGCGTAGGAGAGAGAGGGGGAGGGGACGCGCTGTGGTGGTGTGGGACGCGGGAAGGAGGGACGGACTAAGCCCCCCTCCAAACAAATGCAAGCAAGATCAAGGAATGGGGTCAACCTGGGTGACTCTCTCCACAAGTACAACAGCGCATGGCAGATTTTCAACCTCCCACGCTATGGCCAAAGCGCCAGTAGTTGCGACATTGTAATGGACGCGAGGCAAGTGGATCTACTCTAAAAATCAAAGGCCACACTTTGATCTCCGAAGGGCATGACGTACCGGCAAACGTGGCGATTACCGACTCAGTCGGGACCCGTTTGTTCTCGACCATTCTGTTGCGCCGGTAAATAGCTATCGCACCAGCCGCGGAAAGCTTCTCGAGTGTCTCTGCCGGAATCAAACTAGCATCTACGCCGCGAACAATTCCTTTGGTGCAGGCAAGGCGTGGCGGGATGAAAGCACTGACTTGCATCGATCCAAATGTCGAGCATTTCAAAAGATCATAGAAAAGCTGATTGTGATTTCAAATTAGAAAACGCGCATGATGACCTTCGTTTCATGATATGTTTAACACCTATCGCTTTCACCGTTCTTTCAGTGAGAATGATGAATGGTTACGAGGGGCTACAAAATACTTTTTTAGTATGAATCACGCTAAGTCAACCCATGAAGCTATTGAACGTGTGAGGAATCTTGTGAATAATGCAAGTAAGAGTGTGGTACATATTCCCGCCAATCTGTGCAATAAAGTGGTTGTAAGTGTGCGCTCTTTCCTATCTGACTCCTTTCCAAAACGTTCTGCGCACTAAGAAACTATATTTCTTTTAAAAGTGGTACATTAAATGTGGTATATAGCGCGGTATATGTCGGCGAATAAAAAGTGAAATGAAAACAAAAGCCGAAACATCGATCTTTTCACCGAAAAGTTGCTATGGGGGTTTGATTGCATCCGTTGGCATGTGATACGTATTGATGCTTTAAAAAAAAAAAAATAGGTGTAACATTCAAAGAAACACCCTGGGGTGGAATTCGTGAACGTACACCTATAGTACACCCAAAAAATTAAAAAAAGGGTGTACAAAGGGGGGTTTACGTGAAATTCCACCCTTTTGGATAATCTTGGCAAAAAAAAAAAGGGGGGGTGTCCGATGGGTGTTTTATCAACAATCCAGCCCTTAAGGGTGTGAACAGTTTACAGTGTAGTTGAAAAAAAAACAAGCTGGGGAAGCCTCGCGGGCGAGTGCCAAGCATTGTGCGCTGTGCATGCGCAGCTTTCGCGCCATACCTAGTGGTGTTGAGAACATCGCGAGAAAAGAGCAGGCCGAGTGCTGAATCAAAGTTACATGTTTGGTCGGCTCAGTTAGTGTTCTTTCTCCAGCGTGCCCTCGTCGCAGTTTCCTTACGTGAATGCGTAGTTCGCATTTACCTTTCGTGGTTACCTTGCGTGGACGCGTCGTTCCAGCATATGCGGGTCTCTTACAGAAGCATCGCACTTCTAAGGATTCTAATATTTACAGAAGGAAGGAAGAAAAGAAGGAAGGAAGGAAGAGGAGGAAAAGGAAAGGCAGAAAAAAAAAACGCGCCTTTGAGTATAATTAGGCCCTAGCATGCACTTTGCCTCTCGTACACCTTCGCCTCACATTTCCAAATCAGTGGGAGGTTATATAAAAGCGCAAAACCATTTTTTAGTCGCCTCATGCAAGCCGCGCCAATAGCCGCCTTTCCGACCCTTAAACCGACCCTCAGTGGCGAGCGCCGCGGTGCGGAGGAAGAGCAGGCCACGCCCACCTCTGAAATTACACTCTCTCCGTGCGAGTGCACGGCCGGAGAGAAACCCGCCGGTGCGGAATCTCGGAGACCATGAATTGTGTGTCTCGACGAAGGAAACTTTTTAAGTCAGGTGAAAAGCGCAGGTACATACACATAGAAAGCACTGAAACATACAAAGCGCTATATAAAACAGAACCGCTTTGTATTTTACAGCCCATTTCTTTGTCTGTGTTTCTTCGCTTCACCTGCCTGAAAGTGTTGCCGCACCAACTAGATGAGGGGTTTCAAACGCGTGGCCTGCGGACTTTTCGCTGGCGGCGCGCGGCTTCACCCGGAATAAAGTTTAGTGATTTCGCTAAATATTACTCGCACTATTTTCTGACCCATTGCAATTAATAGTGCTTTGTTCGGGTAAGCTACAGCAACCGCTGTGGTGTCAAGCATTTTTTTTCTTTTTCGTGAGACACCCATGCGGTCACTACGAGTTGAAACATCACAGCCGAACGAGAGCTCTCATTCCCCAATAAGCGTCGAGATTTTAGTCATTGTAGGAAACCAGTGTCGATATGGTTTTCAAAACCTGACGTCAAATCCCCTTTAGAAATGGCCTATAAATAGTATATGGGAAAGGCGTTCTTTGAAATGGCAACTTTAGGAGACATTTTGTTCGAACTCGCTGCCCTCCACCTCCCCCGCTCCCATCACCTTCACTGTACCAGCCCTTCTGGGACTAAATTTCGTGAATGCGGCACGATAGTTGAGATGAGTTTGACACCCCGAAACTAGATCAAATACAGACCCCAGTTCAGAGCTAAACTTAACTCGTTTGTTAGCTGCATGATTTTTTTTTTCCTGTGAGGGAAAATACCTTCACATTTGCGACGGTAGCCTGCGAGGCGTTTGCATGTTCCGTATTGGCGCGGTTTTAGCAATTTACACGCTTTACAAAGTTACCCTTACAAAAATGCTTATAGAGATTTAATTAAGGCCAAATTGACTTTCCTCCATAGGATGTACTGTGTTTCAATTAAGCGCCTATTGACTTTTTCTATTGATTTTTCCAAGAAAATTGGCCACCGTGTTTCTATTAAAACTCATTTTTTGCGTGTCAATTGAGCGTCTTTTGTGCGAGTCAAAAGAAATTATTGACCAGCTATTGGCCGTGTGTACTGAGTGTCAATTGAAAAAATTGAGGGGAGTGTATATTCAACCCTTATTGTGTTCAGTCAAAATCATCTGGTATGAAAGCGTGTTACGCAATTGTCAAAAATGGTGACTGAGCTCCTTCACGCTCAGGAACGCAGTCTATTTGCGACATTTCTTGAAAACTAGCCACTTAAAGCAGTTGCTAGCCATAAGACTGATCATTCGGATTTACTTTGCCGAAGTTGAATGAAATTGTCGCTCGGGCACACTTGCCCGAGCGGGAATATTTTCTTGCGCGCGCTATTTCAATAGTTCAAAACACGTTCAGTCCCACGAACAAGGTAAAAAACTGGGCGAGAATCGCAAATTAGGACACGGCTACACTATTCACATGAATGACACCGCACATGCACAGCGATGCAGATTGCCAACAGTTTTGATTTCATCATTGTGTAAGTGACTGCTGAACATGGGTGTTCTATAAATTGTTCCAGCCAAGAAGCAAAACAGAGATCTGTTAGCATCTATATTTATTTTTACGAAAACGCCAACAGAGATGAATGCCATCATTTAGTTGGTGTAGCGCCGGTGTCCGAATAACTAGGCCGAGGCTTACCTGTAAGAAATGCAAGAAAGATAGAAAATCTTGTTATAAAAATAAATTTTCTAGAAGAGGAAGGCCTAATATTGTAAACTCCAATGAATTACGTAGTCGCATACTCATACAACATTTAATGCAGCATACTTTTTTCAGTTTTTATAACTTTAAAATATCACGTACGAAGGCAATGAAAAATGATAAACTTACCTTCAAAGATAATCGACCGAGGCACGTGGTCTGCAGATCCAGCAAATACAGCAAATGTTGATCCCAAATCAAGGTGACGGCGTCTATTTCTGCCGTTTTGCAGAAAGGAAGCTGCGATGGAGTTTTGCATGTTAGCTGACGAGTCCATTTTTCCGCCGGAAAGTTGCGATGCTGGGCCTGATGAACAGCCGTGCCGCCGAAACAGATGTCCATGTACCGTCACAATTGCTGCACTTGCAGCGAAGTAGCTTCTTCACATTTGCGCTGATAGCCTGTGTAAATCGCGGCACTCGCTGTCCACGAAATCAGAGCAAGAATGCTCACAAGCGACCAACACGAGCCGCACTCGCGACTCCGGTGAGCGATACTGAAGAAAAAAAGTGCGGCTTGGAGGGATACACAACCAGCGCGAAGCGACCGTCTCGAATTAGCACTTTACACGGGTGTATCTCGCAGTAAATATTGTGAAGTTTATTTGTGGACTAAGTTTCAAGTTTTCACAACCCAATGTTAACACCCTATAAATTATTATTTTCTGGCGCTATTTTCTTGATCGCAACAGTAGAAGGGCAGAGGCGCCTTCTTTTCACTCGCCCAGTGGCCGTTTGCAACATGCGTTCTCGGAATTCTTCACCCCTGAGGGTGCCGCCACGTGCAACCACCACAGCTCCCTACTTGCTCGACCGGCGAGATTCCGAACAATAGGGCGCGCCTACCTCCCCCCCCATCTCCCCCACACAGGGGGACGAGTGCAGTGTGTCGTCCTCTTCTTGTCCGTACGTGTGTCCTCGCGCTGATAGTATACTGCCTCGAAAGACGCGTTCGTCGAATTATTATTATTATTATTATTATTATTATTATTATTATTATTATTATTATTATTATTATTATTATTATTATTATTATTATTATTATTGTTTGCATTGCGATAAACATTGAATCAACGATATTTTTGCTAATCTCAAAAGGCAAAATTTTTTTCTCATCAATGAGGCAAGTGCACGTGTCCCACTTGACCGCTACACGCTAGTGTGTAGCAGATAGATATCCGTGAACGCAGTTCGGAAGCACGTGCGCCAAGCAGTCAGTACCTGAAAGCATTTGCTTGTTGTATGTAGTTTTATGAAATACATCGCTGCTCCACGGAGTGCTGTAACCGTATTCATCATGCAGGGCCCGTATTGACGAATGCATCTTGCAGAAAAATATCCGTAAGAAAACTGCAGAACACAAACACAAGTTTTGTGCGCTCGGCTCCTGAAATTGATGCAGGTGTCAACATATCAGCTATCCCTCATTGAGAGTGCTCAATACTAGGTCAATTAAATGTGTAGTGACTGCGGTTCAGTTGAACCTTTCTTAATGTATGTCAATTAAATGCGTAGTGACTGCGGTTCAGTTGAACCCTTCTTAACGTATGTCAATTAAATCTGTAGTGACTGCGGTTCAGTTGAACCTTTCTTACCGCACCTCAATTAAAAATGTAAAGAGTGAGAGTCAATTGCATTTTTCCAACCTAATGTCAATTAAATTTTCAGTGAGTGCACTCATCAGAAGATGCCGTTTAATTGACCATCTATTGAGTCAAAAAGGCCTCGGTTCGTGGTCAATTAAAACTCAAAGTGCATTTTTGTAAGGGTATGCGCCGTAAGGCTTCCGAAACAGCACTCTCCAGAGGGGTTATGTGTAGAAAGTTAATTTGCCTCGATCATGAAAAGAATGCCATATAATACCTTCTGTGAACTCTAAAGAAGTTCACTCTACCGCTCTGCATACATCCCTTGTTTCACTGACGGTCAACCCAAGACCTTTAAAGCGTTTGCGTGAACAAAATTTACCCATCTGCAGACTTGTACGATAAACGTGTGACATTTTGTCACGGTCATCACTAGAGACCGAATTATAGGCAAATGCATATTTTGTTCCTTGGGTTCCTATCGTGCCATTTTGATATATGAGCATGAATTAGGGGTTAAGGAGGGCTTTTATAGTGTTTTTATAGCGCCTATAAATGCCTATTTTTGGGGTTTGTGCCTAAATGTCTATAAGTGCCCCATGAACGCCTATTTTCAAAATGCCTATATGAAAACTATTTGACCTCAAATTTTGCTTTCCAGTACAGTTTGAGACCATTATTCGTGTTGCCGGGCAAAATTCACGATTCGGAACTCCATAGGATGCAACAACCTAGTTCCCTAGTTCAACAAACTTCCGGAAAGCAACCGCTAGCAGCGGTGAAATGGGACGCGCCGGCCACCTTACCCCACCGCACTGACATGGCGCGAGCGGTTGGAGCAGGGGGAGAGGAAAAGACGCTATTTGTGCACCCCTAAATGGGAGCACGTCCCAGCGTATACAGTGGAATGGGGAGAGGAAAATAAAGGTGTGAAGAGGAGAGGGGAAAAGAAAAGAGTGGCGTCCGTGGCCGAGGACGTGGCGGGCGGCTTTTACAGCCGGTTTTCCAGTCCAGTGTTCCCAAGGAATTGAAGCACTTCCTTGAAGATTTGGGTGTGGTAGGGGGCAGGGAACAGGAGGTGCCTGCGCGCAGCAGCAGGAATATGGAGAGCTGATGCGAAACCATGGACTGCCGTCAGGGGAAAGTAGAGTGCAGGTAAAAAAAAATGAGATGTGCACATGGTTTTTGTTTCGTTTGTAAATAACTTTTTAAACGGCGCTTCTCCAGGTCACATGAGAAATTTTAGTTAGACACTGGAAGTGTTTGCGTGCTCAATGAAGAGCTTTGTACGACAAGAACTTTTTAATTGGTTCATTACGATCCGCGAATGCATGATGCCGGTAGGTGAGCTTGAAACATTTGCCACTCGCAAGCCAAATTCCTTCCCTGCCCTCTTCGGTATCAGAACAACTCGGAGCCGGAAGATCACACGGCGTAGACACATTAACACGTCATGCGCACGCAAGGTTACACTGTGCACACATGACATGCCCAAGCCAGGACGTGCACTCAAGCGATGTTGTATCGTTTCGGCGTTCTTTCTAGTGTACCGCCTGTTTCTGTGGCATGGATCCCTCAATGCGTTTGGAGAGGCTGGAATGGATCATGTATCCTTACCACGACACAGCGCGTCGCACTGCTGGAACTGCTGTAGGGGACAGTGCACCAAAAACATGCTAAGCGTTTTCAGGGCTGGCGCCGGCACGACACAGGAACACGAACGCAAACGAAATGAAGACAGCTAAGTCTCGCATCGCACTTCATTCGAAGAAAAAAAATGAAAACGCGCATATATTCCGTTTGTATGTTTTAATATTTCTATCAACATTCATTCTTCCATTGAAGTAACAGATTGCACAAATTACGCGTGTTACCTCGAATAACTCTCGCAGTGTCGCGTACTACTGAGACGTACGCAGGACCATTCCTTGTTGCACGCCACCTCCTCAATATTGGCGCGCGCCCGCGAGATCAAGGGCAAGCGGCGTTCAATCTATTTGACCGCTTTCCGGGGCGCGTAGCGTTTCAAATCTTGGCAGACGTGATCGTTAGCGCGCAGTGCATGCATTACACTTATAGCTCGAAACGGTGAAACCTGGTAAGGGGCCCTTTATGGTGTTCACACAAAGAGAAAAAATTGACCTTGCGCGATTAGACCTAGCCAATACGAGGCTAACAGACCCCTCTGGACTTTTAGCGGTCTGGCTATTGGATCGTGTGCTGCCCTTCTCAGCCATGCCGAAAATAAACAGACCCAGGAGCATGTTTATTCGACGGTGTACATTTGACTCGCCATGCTGGACAAGAAAACGTGAGACCGTGTTCTTGAAACCATGCGGGAAAACGGACAATTGCGTGGCTATGTTATACCAGTGACGTCTTTGTGCCATCACAAACTATACCATTTGTTTGCTTTCCGGTCGTAGACACAGGTCGCGCACGCCTTTCTTCGAAAATTTGAGTTTTTGTAAAACTTTATTGTGCCTATATCTACAATTTTGGGGGCCTAAGACTGTGTTTTGCCTGCCTCTTTTTGGCGCCTAAAACGCAATTCCGAGTGCCTCAAAATCCGGCTCTCTAGTCATCACTGTTCTACAAAACTAAATAGAGAACCGATTCATTGAAGTACAGTGAAGATGAAATAGGGAGCTGCCGGCTAATACGAGTGGGTTGCCTCAAGTAACGCGTCTTCTAGGCGAGTGCCTTTCTTGAAGGCGTCGCTGCGCCGCTATAGTTTGGAGTGATAGCAGTGAGGAATAATGTGGGTATGGTGGAAACAGAGCATTCACTTGGAGCGTTTCCACTGCACGTGTTAGAGTCAGCAAGTTTGAACTTTTCGGACGCTAAAAGGCGTATTTTCACGGAATAGATTAAAGGAGTCGAGGTGGGCGCTACGGTGACACTTATGGTCGTTTTGCATCATTGTGAACGCTCGAACGCTCACGCGAGCTCCCGAGTGACCCGTCGAGGGGTCCAAATGAAATACCAAAAGAAAAATCAACAAGACGCTAAGTGATCCACCGTTATAAGAAGCCGTATAACGGGGGTTTTGATATTGATAAGGAACAAAAACTGGGGGACACTTAAAGGAACCGACAACTGATTTTTCTCGACCCACGTTTTTAAGGCGCGACAGAAAGCTCACCCTTCGTAGTGTTTGTAGCTGCAGTAGTTAATCTCAAAAGCACGTGGTTATTTTACAAGCAGTATTTTTCGATCTGAAAGGCTCTAAACACACATGTATCTTTCCTCCAGCAACGCTGAGAATTGATAGCGATGCCGCCAGCCCTTCTCGCGATGTGTGACAGCTGTCGCCGTTCTGCTTTCGCAGGAGTTCCTGTAACTGTGCTTAACCACCTTTATTTTGAGCTTTTCAACTATTTTTGAAAATAGCAACCTGCTACAATGAGATGATGTGGCCTTATACACCTTTCCTTTATTTATACCGCGTTGTGTGCGCCTGCGCCCAAGGTTACCTGCGCCTGTGTCATGGGTGGTTTGTCCCGGCGTCGTTACTCTCTTTGATGCACGAGCCAAGCCAAGTCACCGAAAACGTCACTACGCATATGCACGGCCCCGCCGAGTAGCAGTGCGCGTCATTTCTGAGACGAAGTGTAGGTGGCAAAATTATGTCGCTCAAAAATCTTAGCGACCTGCAAACTGCGTGCACGGTTGCATGAGCACGCTGAAAAGTTGCTCAAGACGCGTTGACGAGCATGGTATCATTAGGTCACGCGAAGGCAGCGCCGCTTTAATGCATACTACTAACCCATGCCTATGTATACATTTTTTTGGAGTAATAACTTTTAATATAAAGAAACGAACAATATTTCAGTACCAACCAAAAGATCCTCAACCGTCTACAGCAATGAACGGTCACGTGACACGGTACATTGATTCGTTCATGTATTTGTCACCAGAGGCGCCAAAGGTCATTTTTCGCGTCTTTCGATGAAGAAATAAAAATATAAATCCACCTCTCACGAAAGAAACAGGGTTGGTTTGAGTCAGTGCGACGCACAATTTTTCTTTCAGTGGAGTCATCTCAGTTCATGTTCTGGGCAGTTGTCGGTCCCTTTAAGCTTCGCCTGTAAGAGTTGAACGCGATAGCGATATCTTGTCCCTGTGCGTACTTCAACCACTTAGTCCATACTTGCTATGAACCCACTACGTGGAGTTAAGGGAATACGCGCAGTAAAGTGTGTGCCTTTTGTAATGGGTGGCCGTGTTTAAACTACGAAATCTTTATGATAGTCACATGTTCTGACGCCCGATGGCAATGTACGCTTGTACCACGCAATATTACTGCGGTATTACATGTTGTATATGGACGCATGCATACAGGACGCGTGTGTTCGTAAAACGTTTCCAAGCAGAGGAAGTTATTTTCAATGTAATTCCAAGCAGGAGCGTGGCTGTGTGGTAGAACACCTGCTTGCCACGCAGACGGCCTGGATTCGCTCCTCACTCGGACCAGGGAATTTTTATTATTTATTTTATTAGCGTCATGATTTTTCGTTCACGGACAAGATTTTTCGCTCACAACCAACGACGCCGACACCGACGCCGGAAATTTCTGCGAAACGAGCTCTTTAACGCTATCGCGTTAAAACATCTTCATTTATGAGTCAGCCTAAAGACGAAAAAACATTTCTGGAGGATAAAAAGAATGAACTATTTTTTAATCCAAACACACGACAGCAAGAAGCCTCGCTAGCTTCCACAGCGTTGCACCCGATGCGCGAAATGGAGTATAAATGAACTCAAAGAACTCGCAATAAATGCAGGCCTTGTCGGACACATACGACATCACGTGAAGTTGCCTGCGACTTCGCGATAATGAGAAAATCCACAGCAACCTCTCCGATATAAATCCATGCACAACTAATTCTCGTACGTCCGAAGACCAATTTCGTGTACAGTGCTTGAGAAAGTGGCCTGAACAGACACAGCGGTGACAGCGACAAAGGGCTGAATATCTGTCGCTGGTATGACCAAATTATGAAACTTCCGTTTCGCCCATGCACTGTGCCGAGCTCACATGCCGATCCCTTGTCGCCACTCAATGCCCCGTAGCGTTGTTTTCATCGTTCAACTTTACATCGAAGACCGTTACAGGCAGGATTTTCGGTTGTTTCTGCAATGGTTGCTGCGTGACGTGTGGACGTTAATTTTTATTAACTAAGGGCTAGTAAACCCGGTGTATCTGCTACTGTACTGCATTCCTTAGCAAACTATACTGGGTGAGCAGAACTAGACTGATCAGAACATCTGTGCAACTGATTATAATCAGAACACCTTTGTAAGACGTCAATATTCTACTAGGCAAGGGTAATGAAAAGCATTGGGTTACCTAGGGGCATTTCTATCCTGCTTATGCGCCCTTGGAATCTGCGACTACCATGCGCAGGCGGACCAATTCGAAGGAGTGTGTTCTTAGATCTATAATATAAGTACGCATCAATGTTAGTTCCCTGGTTCGCGTATATGAAAACAGACATGCATCAAACACACAGAACAACCTCCGTTACACTCACCTGCACTCGGCAACAAAGCTGTGTTCGCAGTACCAATTCACTTTGAGAGATAAGTGTGCTATCTTCTTTTGGGTAGCGCTACATCCACACACGAATAATGAAAGTGTGGGTTGTTTGTTCAGGTTAAGGCGACGGTGTCGCCACGCCACTTAGCATAAAAGGCGCTTTCCCGCACATAGCTCGCGCGGCACCCTGTCTGCCTGTGCTGAGAGAACATTTCGCAACTAAATAGGGACACGATGCAAAAGCACCGGAGCACCGTGAAATGGTATTACATTGAGACATGATTAGCTAAATCAAATAGTTGTTCGTCCTGATTAATTTATTAGGATATTGAAATTATCTACGAGTTTTCAAAACACTTACCTTTCACATGTGATATGCATATCTGGTTTTCTGACTCCACACATTAACTACAATGCAATAGTTTTGTGCATGCTGTAACGAAGAAGAAGTACTCCGGCAAAGAGGCAGCAACATCGAGCTTGCAGCAGAGGCTCGCGATAGTGAACATTTTGACCACCATGCAGTGACTGATAATGATGAAAGAAACACCCAATCGGAAGCCAGGTAACGCGGTCACCACAGGACACTTTTAAACAGTGCGAGTGAAACAGAACGACAGTTCGAGATGTGTCCTAATAGCATGCATCATCCCCAGTTCTCGACAACGGTGCCGGCACGTTTGGTTCTCATTCAACGAGTATGAGCGTTTAGCGTCACGTCGCGTCACCGATGAAAGGCATTGGTTCGGGGTTCTTGGCTTTGGGATGCTTTGCTTTGAAAAGTAAAACCATCGCGACCATGCCATTTGCGGTTTTTTGGCAAATTACTTTATTTTCTATCCGGCTCTCATGTAAAAAGGCATCTGAGGCATACGAACTATACATTTTGAATTCAAATTGTTAAAAAGTAAGGAGTGCTGATGATTGAATAACAATGTCTTATGCGCAAACAACGTGCTTTAGGTTGAATCACGGAGCAAGAAACATGAACTCGGCTGCTTGAGGCGGCCAAATAACGTCCCGCTGCGGGGCAGCCAATATATGCTGGCGGCGTCTCGCGGCAGGCAATGAAATTGCCGCTGTTTCGGATTGCCCTCGCTCCGCCACAGTCATGGAGCATGGGGGCACAGCGCGTTCGGCCACGTTAGTTTATAATATAATAATACGTCACAAAACCACAATATGATTATGAGAGATGCCGGAGGTCAGTGCTGTGGAAATTTCGTCCACCTGGAGATCTTTAACGTGCACATAAATCTAAGCACACGGGCCTCGAACATTTTCGCCTACATCGAAAAAGGCGGCCGCCGCGGCCGGGATTCGGTACCGCGAAACAGCAGTCGAGCACCATAACCACTTGACCAACGTGGCGGGTACATTCGTTTCTTGCTCCACATGTTCCCTTGAACACTTCCGCCCGCTTTTCCAGGTTTCACTAAAGTACCTGTGCCACATCTTAGGTTAGGAAATTCGGAAAGAATATAGGCTGTGCGCCGCAGTTGTATTACAGCCTTCTAGCAGGCGCTGGTCTGAGCTGATACCACGCGAGCTGTTACTGTTACAAAAAAACAAAACAAATTAAACAGGCCCGCTGAAGAAATCGGAAGCGAGGGTGAGGAGGAGGGAAAATATGTGGGGTGAACAAGTAGAGAAAGAAAGAAACAGAGAAAAAGGTATACAAAGAAAAAGAGAAATATATGAAAAGAAACAGAAAAATAAAAAAAAAAGAGCAAGCTGGTGCGCACCAGCTAGGCGCGCACCAGCTCTGCTGTGAGTAAGCCTAGCGCGACTTTGGGCAAGGTGCGGTAACTTTTTATTATGAGCCATGTTTCACAGTAAACGAGGGAGGTCGCAGAAAGCGTAGCTCTTTTTCGAAACAAGTCAACATAGCCAAAAGCAAGTACCTTAAAATGCCCAGCTCCATTAATAGAACCCAAAACAAACAAACAAACAAACAAACAAACAAACAAACAAACTAGCACCGGAAAGACACGTAGCATAGAGCGTAGCACGGGTCTGTCTATCAACCACACAAGCTGTCGTATTGCAGCGTCATGCTTGCATAGCCTCGAGCACTTTGCAAGTGTGTTGGCACAACGTGTGTGGTACATGAAGAAATAAAATCTTGAACGGGAGTATTATGTCACGCAACGTGCCAGGTAGGCGAATGCTCCGTGAAGCAAGAAGTGCTCGCCAAACACGGGACGTTTTGCGCAAGGGCGCCTAAGAAATTAGGTTTGCTGAGACTATGTTACCCGGTAGTTATTAATGGAAGCACGCAATTCGGCCGGATAGCAGGACAGTTAAAAAAGAGAACTTAACCGAGAGTACTGAAACCTGTACACTGTACGGGGAACCCGAAAGACTTGGCAGGTCTCCATCGAAGCGTCCAGTCAGTGCAGGCAAAGCTTCAAAGCTGCATGCGACAGCGCATGCAGACGCGTAATAGTACTTGGCCAATAATGTTGCGTCTACGGCCAGACAGATGCTTCACGGAGCATACACTCACAAAGCCAAGCTGCGTGCCTTAACCCTCAAGACTAGTTTATTTGTTCTTTCGGGATGTATAACACATGATCATCGATCCAACACACTCCCTGCACTCAAATAGCTTTGAATACACTCTTATTTCGCCTAGTTACTTAGCTCGTGATGGATACTGCGAAACCATCACGAGCTAGGAAGCTGCATGGCCGTCTTGCATGGCATCTAACGGTTTAGGTGGATCATCCGTAGATTTATGACCGTGCTTTTACAATGATGACAGGTCAGAAAGACGGAGCTTCAGCCAAGGTGGGGGAGTCGGCACGGGTATTATGTTCACGCGTTAAATTTGATGGTCGGCAAAATTTGAGTAAGTATGGTAATATCCAAACGAGGCGGCAAATGTCCTGCGTGAACACTTGACACATGAGAGCGAATAAAAGTACGATCTAACTAACAGCAACGATAATTTCATGCAAGCAGCATCTCTTCCAACCTCTCAGTTCGTGCCGTTTGCAGGAAGCTCTACTTGAGCACCGTAACCGGGGTACTCGTCACGGAACTCCTTTTCGACGAGCTTGAGCAGATGCTTCACCAGGTCGACGTGAGTCTGTGTGGTCACAGCAACTAGCCGGTACTTCCTGTTGGGAGGCTGAACTTCCTCGTATCTGACTGACACGGTCGCTGAAAAAAATAAAAAAAAGCTTCTGAAAGGTGTTTGGATTCGGGAGTGCTAAGAGTAGCTTCTGGAAGCAACGATCAAGATGCTTTGCAGTTTATCATGATAAACTACAAAACTTCATATTGTCACGTGGTGATAGGCGGTCCCACTGGTAGCAAAACTCTTCATTAGGCGAATTCGCTCTAAAAAGAACTTGAGATTGATGTACATTTCAGTAACACTTGCAATACTGATAATGACCAGCATGGCCGTCGATGAATGATCGTCAGCGGAACCCACCGCCTTTTACATATAAATGACCCAGCATGCCAGAAATATTGCTGAAGCTCGCGTTATGCTGCAGAACAAGCTTGACTACTCGCGTCGTGAATGCAGTTCTTATCAAAACAACCTAAAACAATCGAGCAATTCTGAGCCGAGCGATGGTAACAGGTTTTGTGGGTGAGACTTGATAAATTCAATGTAAAAAAATTTAAGAACGCGTAGCAACATCCCGCTCTGAAAAGCATCACCCCGATGTTCAAAACACAACGTATCGGAAATTAAAAAACGTAATTTCGAAACAATGTTCCCGGTTTTCCCACTGAAGAAAATTACCCAAAGAGTCATTCTGTGCTACACATCGTGTGCCGTCAAGACTTTTTGTCTACTCAGAGCATTGAAATTAATCCTTGTATTTTAGTCTGGTTCGAATGCCAGCACCCATCATGCGTAACAAAGCACAACCTGCGCCGCTAAGGAGAAATGCCACATCACGAAATGAATTTGTCATTATACAATGACGTCCATATATACCAGGGGTCTCAACAGGCGGCCCGAGGCCCGCCCATATGACTCTCTTCCCCCCCATATTTTTTTAAGCATGTTCGTGAGCTACTCAGGTATGACTGGTCTAAAGCATTCTTTTCGCAAGCCATAAGGTCACCCTGTGTCGAAACATAAACGTGAAACAAAAGCTATATTTCAGAATCGGCGTCCAGAATGTTGCCATTTTGGAGACCGGCATCGACTTGAGGCTGAATCCTGGAGCCAAATATCCTTCAGAAATGATTTGTATATCAGATATGGAAAAGGTATTTTTTTTAATGACGTTTGTTGACAACTGATACAAACTACGCCCCCCTCCCCCCCCCGCTTCTATCTTCTTCACTGCTTCGGCCCTTGTGGGTCTAAATTGTGTGTCTGCGTCCCGCTGGCAGATGCGAGTTTGAGACCCCTGATATATACGGATGTTTTAGGCTCATTTTCGCTGTCACTCTGAGGTCTCGTATAAATTCCAAATCGATCACATTGCCCAGTGAGGCGTGTGTTTCATGAGCGACGGCAGCCCACGTTCGCGGCTCAAGCGAAGAGGAACGGCACCAGCCATCTTTCGTCGTGCCAAAGCCCCATGTGTGTGTGTGTGTGGGGGGGGGGGGGGTTCACGTAACCTCGGCAGGAAACGCGTACGTTGAGCGGCGTGGCGTCGTAGCCCGTGGTCACGCCTGCCGTACATTCACAGGTATCATCACGTAGGTTATACATTTGTACTTGTGTTCTAATAACGAAATGTTCATTCCAGTCACACATTAGGAAAGTCATTTTGTTCGATGCAACAACTGCGTTGCTCTACACCAGAGTTTTGCTGATTTACGACAGGTCGCACGCATAAGGACCGAGTTCCTAGCCTTACTTCATAAAACATTTCACTTTGTTGCTATCGCTATCATGGCTTAGCCCTTGCGGAGGAATCGCTTTTTGCTGCACTTGTAGCAAGATGCGTTTGCTTTTAGGACATTAGTGCAAATATCTTACCGCTATCAGCATCGAGCGCGCCGAGAATCCGTTCTGTGGTGGCCGCAGCATCGATTCCGTACTTCGAGCAATAATTTCGTGCTGCACGCGGGTACTTGATCTCAATGTTCATGTTCAGGTTGTCGGTCCTATTGAACTCAGCCTGCAAAAGGATGTTATGTTTTCGTAACTGCTCGTGTACGACACTGCCCCATGAGCTAATAACCATCTCAGTGACATTTAAAATAGACAAAACAAGCGACTTTCCCGATGATAGTATCAATCTTGCAGCTTGTAAAGGAACCCTCGAATGTCACTTGGAGTTAATAAGCACACCCAATAGTACACTTAAATGGTAGGCATGGAAATCACGGAATTAGCAAAAGGAAGAAAAAGTCCCAGTTTCGCCACAAGGCGAAGCAATGAATGCGATAGCAAAAAATTGGAATGTCGAGCGACGAATGGCATGCAGGTCGAAACATGCAGCGCGCTGCTCATGCACACATGACGCACGAAAACACACGCAGGACGAGAGCGAACTAACAACGTTCCCAGCTCGACACTTAACGCACTACTCAAACAAAAACGACGCACGAAACGTATTCACAGGTACAGACAAGCGCGAACTAACAAGTGTCACAGTTGCTACTTCGCTGTGTTTGAAAAGCGCGCTCTTTTCGCAAACGGGGAGACTGCAGCGAGCGAAGTGACCTTCGTGCGCTCGGTAACTACAACGCAATCGTTCCGGCGAAAGCCCCAGACGTTCCATTCTGCCCCGCCGCGAGATAGGACGTGTGATTTCGTGACTCAGCGGTAAGCGCAGCAGAGCGAGAGGTCCCTCGTTCGATGCCGCACGTCGGAAACATTTTTCTGAAATATTTTTCTTCATGGCATATATATATATATATATATATATATATATATACGAGACATGACGGCGACACCGACTCCGACGGCGAAAACCAGCCAAGAGTGTCCATATAATTGTTATCGCAATAAATCAAAGGAAAAGACTGCACATTCTTTTCATTTGCGGGTTCCATGCAGATTACGCATTTTAGAGTTCATTCCTTTGAGGGTGAGCTTTTACTGTGCATTTAAGGAGGTACGCTATAGTAAACAGGTCATCTGAAGTTCAGGTTTATATCTCAGGAACTTTTGCATACTTTATTGTGAAATTTTTGCATGCTCAATAAAGTTTTTTTTCATTTTCGTGCGATTTCTACCCTGTAGCTTTTGCTGCTATTTCGTTTTCAGGTACTAAATTTTCCACTTAGGTATTACATCATTTGTAGCTTAACTCAGAAGCGGAAAAG